>CM071932.1:9292685-9500334 GCA_016081115.2 Rehmannia glutinosa | reverse complement strand
AAGCAACAAGACATAGGTCATGCATGATTATATTTCTATGGTCTATTTTTAATTTCTAGTATTGAAAAATAAATTTTGAAAATTTTTGGTTTTTGTGTTAAAATGGAATTATATATGTTTGAATAAATGGATGAGAAAGAGTTTTATTTAGGTTTGGAAATGAGATTATGTTTGGTTGAGTAGTTTTGAAGTATTAATTTCTTTATAGGGTTGATTACAAAAAGTACCCTTGAGGTTTAACCTAATTACAAAATAACTCTTACCTAACTTTCAAAATTACAAGTTTTATTTTGTCTAATATTTACCTCCTTCATATGCAAAAGATATTTGGCAATCCTCCCCGCATATTTATAAAATGTTACAATTTACTCCTTAATTTTAACATTCAATCAAACTTTGAAGTACTTTTTGTAATTTTGGAAGTTAGTTGTGTTTTTTTGGAATTAGGTCAAACCGTAGGGGTACGTTTGTAATTATCCCTTTCTTTATATAATAATTTGGAGAAAAAACACTTTTGGTCCCGTAAGATCGAGCACTGATGATTTTAGTCTCATGGCTTCTGAAAATAGTCCCATAAGATTATTTTTGTTACACGCTTCCACCGTTACTAAATTGGCGATCCAAACTCGTCAAGTTGACACTCGGGACCCGGCGATTTTAGTCTCGATGACTTGAAAATAGTCTCATAGTTCTACAACATAAATGACATTAGGTAAACACAAAATTGAAAGACTTTTATATAAAGCACATTATGTAATACATGTTTGTAACACTTTACATTATAATATTCACATTTGTAGCACTTCTTATAAATATGTAACACTTATTTGTAATAGTTTCAAATAAATAACACTTTTAAGTATCATATTTATTTGTTGTTATTTTGGTAACACAAATAGGTATCACTTAATTAAATAACATTCAATGTAACACTATATTTAATTGATTGTAACACTTTTTGGCTAATTTTGGTAACACAAAATTACGCTACTTAATTAAATAATTCGATCGATTTATGTAGTTAATTGGTATCCCAAAAATTAGGTAAAGACAAAAGCAATATTTTTTCTTAATTGTTATTTTTATTTTTTAATGTCTTAGTAATATTAATCTATGAATATTAATAAATTCCAATTTTCATAGATTTTTACCCTTTATTTTGCTTCTTTATTTTATACGAGATTTTAGTTAGTTTACTTGTAGCGTTAACATAATTTCAGATTTCATAAATAAAATATATTGATTGTTTATTTATTAATTTTTAACTTATTGCTATTAATTCTATTATATAGAGTATATACATAAGTTATACATAATAAATTGCTAAAGGTTATATGACATTACAAGAAACTTATAGAATACCCATAGATTTTATCGACGGAAAACATTCAAGGTATTACCGAAGGTTTTTATTTTTCTTTAGCTTTTAAAAAATATCTACCAATGTAATTAATTCCTTCATAATATCCATGAAAAAATCACTAGGTGAATTTATTATTCTTATTTAATATTTTACTTTTACCTTTTAAAACTAACTTCGTGAGCAACCTCTTTTTTAAAAAAAACTACCAACTAAAAATTGATGTTGCTCGGTGAATAACTTATGTATTTTTCCTCACAAGAAATAAAATTTTTATTTTTATATTTTATTTTAATTTTACCAATGGAAAATCAATTAGTTGATAAATTTATTTGATATTTTTATTTATTATTGTTATTATGTTCTTTAATACATAATATAATTTCTAATACAAAATATAATTTCTAATATATAATATATGATATAAATTTATATTTATAGTGTATAATATAATTTTAATACATATATTATATAATACAATTTTTAAAATATTGGCATTTATATGTGATATATGAAAATCAAGCAAAAGATGCAATAAGAATCAACTTAGCCTAGTGACAAATAGTCATTTCCAAACAACATAGTCTTGGGTTCAATGCTTCTTGGGAGCAAAAATCACTTATTAAGTGCCGTTTAAAAAAATGCTAAAAGTGTTATAAGAAAGTGTTACGTTTTTGCCAAAAAAGATATATATTTTGAAAAAAAGTGCTACATTAGACCATATGTAATATTTTATATTTTTTAAGTGTCACTAAAGCTATTAAAAGTGATATCAGACCGAGTAAAGCACGGTAAGTGTATCACCATAAAATGTGTTATCTATTGTCTATAGTAACATTTTATCGCAAATATGTAATATTGTTCGGGGTGTTATCTTATGTCACTTATGTCAATTGTTCTTGTTACAAAACTATATATAACTAATATCTATTTTAAAAAATATATGTTACCATTAAAGTTACTATTTGTTATTTTAATAAAAAATATTCTAGTAAATTAAATGATCAAATTTATAATTCAAGTTATAAAAAAAATCAATTTTTTGGAAAATAATTTTTAAAGTAGATGTTAATTATTTTTTTTGTGAATGTATAATAACAAAAAAGAGATCAAATGCATGCACCATTTATTTTTTCAGTAAAATAGTTGGTTTGATAATTTCACAAAACCTCAGGCAAGTTTGGTGGAATTTTTTATGCACTTTGAAAGTGCAATGGACTCTCAACACCACTAATCCGATAAATTGGGTAACAAATATGAAACGTTAAATCCCAAATACAAAACAAACATAACATGCAAAGACGGTGTACACACATTCGGTGTTTTTGATGTCAAAGAATGAAATTGAAGCGCTCATGTTTCAATCGCTCGGTGGTTGGTGTGATCGATAATACAGACAAATGTTCTTACAAAATAAGAGACCAAACTAATAGATTGTTTGATGTCATTTGTTACAAGAACGGTGCAATAACGATGTGCAGCTTGCAAGATGTTCGAATGAAACAGACTACTTTGTCGCCAGATAATCGAGCATCGCTTAAAGGAAGAACAAGAGATTCCATCCAAATATTTGACTAGACATTGGTTGAAAATCGCATCAATGCATCCATTTTCAAAACATAAATGTGTACCAGTTTATTGGAGGCAACGCAGCAGCGTAACCTCAACAATCTTTGGTCGATTTTCATTGTTGCATGGGCTCACAATGGAGATATAGAGAAATTATCATCTTTGCCACGCTAATATCGTAAGAGAATAAAACTACTACTCAATCGGGAGAATGAAAGATCAATAGTTGGCAAGCAAGCAATTATTGAAACCTATTGTGGGTCAACATTCACTACCGGATATCAATGTATTTCTACCACAACAAACAAAAACAAAGGGAGTGGGAGCCGCGTAAAAAGTTGTATACAAAATCAAAAGGAGAAGGCTATCAAGGCAAGCACCAAATTGAAGAGACGGTGTGGTTCATGCGGCGGTTACAACCCATAATAGTAGAACATGCCCAAGCGAGTCGAATCCTAATTAGATATTAATCATTGTTAATTTTAATGTGTTTATTTGTTTTTCAATTTTCTTTTCATTTTTTTTTTCGCCTCACAAAAATGCTTCATTAATATTTTATAATTATTTTTCTTCTTTTTTTCTATTATGGATTAAATTCTATGCATTAAAACTATACTAATTACTAAAGATAAAATGCAAGTCATATACAATATAATGCAATGATTATTCGCTTACTATATATTTAGTTACATAAATATGTATACTTAGTGTATTATTATTGCATATCTAATTCATTTGAATCACATATGTTTACCATGCAAGAAAAACCGAATTGAATAAGCAACACAACTAAAGTAAGTATACAACAGATTTTAATTATGCAACATTCTTAAAAATTCGTGGATTTG
Organism: Rehmannia glutinosa; assembly: GCA_016081115.2. Taxonomy (NCBI): domain Eukaryota; kingdom Viridiplantae; phylum Streptophyta; class Magnoliopsida; order Lamiales; family Orobanchaceae; genus Rehmannia; species Rehmannia glutinosa. Next base: position 9,496,557 of record CM071932.1, on the reverse strand, counting down.
ATTTTTAAAAATATACTTCATCTGTAGCATTTTTATACTAACTATGTCAGTAGAAAAATTGCACTAATTATGAAGTGTACTATACAATGTAGCTATGCAAAGAAAAATTAATTAGATATATACTTAGAGAGGAAAGCTAGGTTACGAAGAACACCAGTGCTTTTCACATATACGAAACACAAAGAGTTTCAAAGGCTTGGAAGGAGGATCCATCCTGGCAAGAAGCGGATTTTTTCCTTAGCTTAGATATCTTGTCTGTGACTTAAACGATGTCATAATGTTGATTTCAAGTTTGTCTATGAATTTGTTATCAATGTTTGGCTAATCTTTTGGATCCTAGGGCATAATCAAAACCGGATTCATGTTAAATCTTGGTTGATTGTTTTCTTAATTGATTTATGTGTTCTATTATATGAATTCGAGTGCTTATTTTAAATGCCGATTATCCGATCAATAATTTGCATGTCATACTTATTAGTCCATAATCCGTGAGGTGAGTTCTAACAAGACGAAAGTTCAATTGACATAAATAGGGTAATGCATCGGAGATCAACTACAATTGTTTGTGGGGAGTATTTCAATTCAAAGATATGTGGGAGTTAAATAATAGTTGTGATGCATCGGAGACCTCAATTATTATTAATCTACTATTTATGTGCCACCGGAGAGGGAATAAACTAGTTTAGAATTGAACCCATAGAAATACATGAATTGGTTTTGAAACATTGATCGATTTAATATTGAAGAAGCATGTTGAGATTATGTGCCCAGTGGTTGCTTTCGTATTTGTTGAAAATACTTGTGGAGTTCAACTTATTTCTTTTATTTTTTCGATTCTTCTATAAAACTCTTGATATCCGGTCTTTCCAATAAATTGGAATGCGATGTTATTATAACCTAAGTGTTTTGTATTCAATCCTGTGTAGGTCCAAGGGGTGTGAGTGTAAGGTTTAGAAGGGGGTTGAATAAACCTTACCAAATTTTCACTTTTGGTCCTTTTAAAAGTTCGAGTTGATACTACACACAGCTTGTGTCCTTGGTGATGTACCAATTTAGTTAATCAAGAGTTAGTCACTCAACGACTGATCGAGTTGTTGATAGAATAACTCACTTGTTAAGACCGAATTAGCTCAACCGTGGTTTGTTTTCGGCAGTAAGACTTAACACCCTTAAGTTTGGTTTAGTAATGATTTAATACTTGGTTTTAGTACTTAGAGATTATCAGTTGGATAGCAAGTATGTCACAGAATAAAAACAAATAAGATGCAGAATTAAAGTCTTTGAAATGTAAATGACACGATAAGTTTTTATAGAGGTTCGAAGATGGGGTAATTCTTCTACTCCTCTCTTCTCCAACTCCCGGAGGAATCCACTAGGTATTGATCAAGTATACAAAGTGGTAACAGTAATACCCGATACAAGTCTTGATCACACAAATGACTTGATCCTTTGGGACTCGACCTGAGATGCCTTGATCACTCACCGGCTTCTCGTGATGACTCGGCCTTCTTCACAGTGGCAATTGGGCTTTTGCTACTACACTCACTTGCTCAAGCTCTTTGGATTTGATCACGAAGCCCTCCAAAACTCGAGATCAGTTCGACCTTGAACCTTCCTACAATCCTTCGTGGAATGTAGACCCTTGATTCTTCAACAATTTGCTCTTCAACCGATTGAAGTTATCTTTCCTTCATAGGTGAGTGTTGGATTGATTTTCTTCGTAGTGTAGGCTTGAGGATTAATCTTGAAGGATTTGAGAATATCTTAGGTTACAGTTCAAATATTTGCTTGAATGTTCGTGGGTTCAGGTAACTTGGTAGTGTGTCACATTCTCTCGAGTCATTCCTCGCTTTTTTATAAGTGATCTTTCAAAAAGCGCCTATGAAGAGATAGGCTTATTTTTGAAAGTCACTTGTGGTCGTTGGCTTGTCTTGTTGCGTCCTTGGAATTGTCACTTCCTCGTATGAATTGTTCTTGACTTTTGAGTTCTCGACACGGTGTAGTGCTTCCCATTGGTTCATTCCTTTGCACGCAAGGGACCGAGCACTTCGAGAAAGGTAGCATGGAGGTATTACTTGTTTAAGTAATTCTCTTGATTTCTCGTGCAATGGATCTCTTTTAGTTATCTCGACTTGATTGCGTTTTCCTTGCTTTCCCCGGATGACTTAGAGTCAGCTTTCAATCATTGAATGACTCTTTGTGTCACTTCAACTTGAGACTTGGCTATCTTGAGTTGACTTGACCGATACTTTACTCGAATGCACCTTGCCGAGTTCCCGTCTTCTCTTCTTTGCCATACTCACCGTCTGCAAATGGAGTCTTCCTTCTAGTCTCCAGTTGTCTTTTTGCATGTTTAGGCATACCGACTTAACTACCTTAACCAGCCCTATTTGTTACAATGCAATTTACAACAAGAATGGGGTGCCAACTTCCTATTCTAAGTTTTACATGGCATACATCAAAATCGAACAATAAATTTCCCAACAATTTCCCCCTTTTTGATGATGCAAAACTTAAAACATTCAAAATGTAAATAGCAAAGATACATACATATAGTGCATTCACAAAGAATGTATGCGTAGAATCAATCCTTTTATTGATCATAACATTCTTGTTCTTTTACACAATCAAGTTTACAAGGTGTATCGAGCAAACATTTATGTCTACGCAAAAAATAGAGAATTTACAGATTTATTACAGAAGACTTACATAGTAAAATACATGAAGGGGTGGACAACAACACTTCATCTCCTTCGCTGCCTCCTTCTTTCATCTTCTTGAGCTTATGTCATCTTCTGGTCTTCTCTTTTTCTCATCTTCTACCGCCTTTCTTATTCTTTTTCATATGCTTTAAAGGCGGTTTCATCTCTTCTTAATCTCTCTTGTCTCTCCTCCCATAGCCGAGTTTGTCTTTTATTTTCTTCTTCGATTCTTTTCACATGCTCAAGATTGTTTTTAGCCACTTGCAGATTGGCTACTTGGTCAAGACCACCAAGAGATTCCTCCTTTCTTGCATGGATCTATGTACTCAATGTTTTGGGCAGAGGCCTCAGGTCTGAAACCTCTTCCTCCACCACATTTCTTCATCTTCCTCCGGGCGTGTATTGTCTTGGGGTCTTCTTTCCAGCTGAGTGACCAGCGGAGTGACCAACAGAGTGATCGCCGGTAGTCTGCGCTGTCGCCTTCTTCATATAACGTGAGACCCTTTTCCCAAGACAAGTCCCGTGCTTGAGCCATAGACATGTTTGCGAAGTATCCTTCAGATGCGGCGTTTTAAATTCATCAACCGATCGTGGCTCGGTCCCAACATCCGAGATGGCATAAGTGTCTCGTCTCTACCGGAATGCCTCCATGTTGTTTCAAGATGTCCATAACTCGGGCATTCAACCTTCCTTCCACTTCCTCCATCCCTCGCTTCAACTGTTTTTCTCTTTTCAGCCCATAGATGCAAAGAAAGTGTTGGAGTGGCAGAGTCACTTGGGAGTTTGTTCTTGATAATATCACCGGTGTGATAAGACTTTGGGGGGTTTGTGAAATCATCAATGTCACATCTTTCGATCCTTCCCCCTCAATCGAGTTTCCTTTCTTTTGTTTTGACACTTCCTCATGTCTTTCCCTTTGTTGCTCCTTCCTTTTCAACATCGAACTCTTGACGCTTTTAGGTATTCCTCTTTCCCCTTTTTGGCATTATCAAAGGAGAGAGGAACCCTAGAAACATACTTGCAAGAAGGAAGTCGAGCCTCACGATAGCCGATTTCGCCTCGAGTCTGGCTGTGGAGTATGCGGCGCAAATTCGGAGCGAGTAGCGTTGGACTCACGAAATTAGCTTCATCTCGGCCATGAGAAGGTCAATTTTCTATCCATGTTTTCTTCCATACGCTGGAGATCACTCTTATTTTGCTCACGCACAGCCTTTATCTCAAGAGTGTGACATTCATGCATGTGCTCAATGTGTTCTCTCAATTTCGTCTTTGCATCAACATTCTCGACTCTCCATACCAATAGCTTGTTGAACAATGTCCTCAAGTATCTAGCTTGTTCCACACGCATTGTTTCTTCTTGTTGCCACCATTCCTCGATTCTCGACGATTATGCCTCTCAAGTCGGCAGTAAAGGTTGGCATCTCTCGTTATCCGATCTCATGTCCAATGAGGCCTGGTGCCTCTCCATTCGTTCAATTCTCGTAAATAAAGCTTTGAACACTTCCCGAATTTCAGTTGTTCCTTCCGTTGACGGTGACGGCACAAAGCGTCAAAGTCATAGTCCGAACGATGGTGTCGATGGAATGACAGGATCTAGTCTGTGGAAGCGTGCGAGATCGTTTTCTGACTCGTCAGGGAGGTCGGGTACCTCCAGAGAGAAAGGAAATGATTCTACAAAGGAATCATCACGCCAACCGGGATTTGTTCAATGATGAGAGGGGCACGTGAAGTTCCCTCGTGGGAGTCGAACTCTCTTTGCAGCTTGGGAGCTCGCGCGCAGTGGACTCTGCTTCACTGGGGTCTTTTGTGAGATGGACCCACTTCTTCGAGCTTTCTCACTGTCTCAATGCTTTCGGTCTGTTGGTTTTTCCAATGAGTTCGACTGGTCCTCGGCCTTATCGAAGCATCATCGGACGATGATGAGATTTCCATGGGTGGCTCATCATCAAAATTGAAAGTTTGACAAGTAGTCTTGAGGTCGACTTGCTCGTGGTTGGAACATCCTTAGTGAGTCTTTTGGATCGATCCACGGGGGATGACTCGGCTTCATCGTCTTCTTCCGATCCCGGAAAAGTTACATCGCCGGGATTATCCGGGAGTCGTGAAGTGCGCTAATCTCCTTTAGGATGGATCAATGATAGCGGGAGGGATGTTTGCTACTTGGCCTTCTTTACCCCGGAAGTCTCAACCTCGTTGGCCTTCATTACCTCGCATCTCAAGCGCGGCCGAGGCTGACCTCCCTTTCGATAAAGTGTCAGTGTCTTAGGGTCTTTCGTGGTGGCATCCATTGAGTCTCAACCCCATGGATTGCACTTTCATCGCCCAGTGTTAACTCCCGGGGTTGTTCCTTCCTCGTGCCTCGACCGCATCGCCAGCGTCATTAGCCTTCAGAGCAGCTTGGCACCTCACCGAGACAGTCTCAATCGCCTCGAGCTTCGTTTATGGAAACTTGTGTGTATTTTGTGTTTGTACTTTCTCCACTTCGCCTCCTAGATTCGTTGTGGAGTCATCTCAAAGATCCTCCGACCTTCTTTGCGGTGGAGGGAGTTTCCCCTCATTTGCGCACCGGTGAGTGACTTGAACGGGTCACTCGTCTCCAAAATCCCGGTTGTTTTACCGAGTGTTCAGCCGTTGGGGTAGGTGGTAAGACACCTTCATTAGGGGTTGGCTCGACCGGGGTCCCCACTAACCCGGTTTCATCGCCATTTCCCTTAATTCCTTCTTCCGAGTGAGCCGGGAAGTGGTGGCAGCAACAACTATGGCAATACGCCGCACCACTCCCATTGGGTCCAATTCGGTGTGCTTTGGAGGACTCTCTGGTCCCTCCATCATTCTTTTCTCATGAAGAATTCGGATTCGTGCATTGCTTCTTTGCATTTGCAACTCTTACGCGGGCGTGAGAGGGTCCGATCCTCATCACTTTCTCGATAGAATGTCGAGGTGAGGATGTGTATGTTCGTGGTGCCGGTGAGAGGGCAGATGATCTGGCCTTCTCTCGTGCCTCGCCTTTTCTCTGCCATCTCTCCTTCTCCTTGTCCTTGAAGATCGCAAGATATTCGTGCGTTTTCTTCATCCATGCTTGATCACAGTGGTCGCCCAAGAAAGTTCACAGATTCCTCTTCTTCTTCGATAAACTCGAGGCCGTTGGAACTGCTCCTGGATCGACTCAATTTCCACTTCCTCCACTCTCGCAGCGATTTTGGATGTCTGGATAAGGTGGGGATAGGATCATCACATCATCATCTCTTTCACTTCTTCTTGTGTCGTTGTTCGAACTACACTGGTCTTCATTTGCCTCTGAACGAGACTTCAAGTGTTTCATCAATAATATCTGGAGACTCTACTTCTCGGCCATCTTGTGATCTGTTGCGGTGAGTGGGCGACTCGGCCGGTTTTCAAGTTCGGATTGCTTGATGATTCTTCTTCGTCTCTTGGTTCGCAGAGGATTTCCGTTTTGGAGAGAGTGTCTTCCGAGTCCTGGGCGGCGGGGGATGGTCTTTGGTGTTTTCCGAGAGCGAGCCATCTTGGCTTATCGTTCTCCCTTTTTGACGATCGGAGAAGGTATTTGAGATTCCTTCTTCATTCTTCTTTGGGCGGGAGACACGGCCGCGGGGAGCAAAGCGACTACCGGTGCAGGGAGGAGCAGAGTTTGTTTTTCTTAGGCTTGTAGGGGCAGCAGCTCTCTTAGTGCTGCAGGGCAACTTTCTTCTTTGGTGGAGAGGAAAAACAGCTTGTATCTTCGTGGTCGGCTTATTCCCCTCACTTGTATCGCCTCTCTTGGCGTGGGCTCTCTTCGTGCGCAGAGAGAGGTTTGATCTCGAACATCCTCTTGTTTACATGGAACGCCTTTCCATGTCGAAGAGGGACTCCTTTCACCTCCATCACCGGCCAATCACTGTGCCATATCCCGGGATCCTCCAAATGCACCATCTTCCTTGAAGGATTTGTTCCTACATTCTCGGCAGTAGTCAGACAAACCCAGCTGATTTATTTTCCTTTCTTCAATGATCGCGGCCATTACTATCAACTTTGCTTTTGATAGTTGGTCGCCAAATTTGATGTCTATGCATTTGGCAACTATGTCCAACAAACTTGTGGTAGTCCTCCTTCGCCCCTTTTGGTGTAGACTATCTTTTCAAAGATAGTTGGTCTTGGCTACTTCCTTCCAAGTAAGACCAAGTCTACGCCTTCATTGATTTCGGTGCTCCTTCCGCCAGTAGTAAGCGTTGTTCTCGCGGATCCTTGGCGAGATGATGAACTCCTTCCCCGTGAAGAGGATTTGATCCCCTCATCGTGAATCTCGGCGTTCACGAGAAGCGTGCGACCTCTTCCACATAGGTCATCGAGAACTCCATCGTAAATGGTTTCACTTCCGGACGATTCGAGCTTTTCAACGATTTTCGTCATGGATCCCCTGTTTGACCATTCCCCTCGAAATCCACTGTAGAACCAGTGTGGATTTGCTTCCCTAGCTTGACGAAATCATAAGTTGGTGCCATTTTCAAGATTTCACGAAAAGAAACTTAGAAGTTGATTTGAATATTGATAGGGTTTTGAGAGAGTTTTGCCTTTGCTTCCGAGATAGAAATGAAACGTTTTGGTAATATGTGAGAGAAAACAGACGAAAATGGTATAAGTATGGTTTTACGAAAGGACGTGCGGGTGGTTTTGAAATGTGATCGAAATCAACGGCTTAGATTTTGCACACCGATTAGCATTTAATGTCTCGAATTTAATGCGGCAAAGATTTATATCCAATCATAAGCTTGGTATGCGCTTTTGTCTGTACACATCATCATTATCACGCGTTATTCTTAAAAACATTCCCGCTTAGTAAAAACGATTGCGTTTTTATCATTTTGCTCATAAGTGACTCGGCTTATCCCTTAGCGATTTAACTCTTCGGTCACGTTCTCTCAATGACTCGGTTGTCACTAATTCGATATAGTTGTCTTTCCGAGCATGGTCGATTCATTTAACGATTTTGAGAATTTAACTTTCTCTTTTGTGTTTCATTTCTTTTCTTTGAGTCTTCCGAGTGTCACTCGGTTCAATTAACCCTAACTCATGCTTGAGTTCTTCAAATCTTGATTCACATAATGGTTTTGTGAATATGTCACCAACCTTTATCGGTTGAAATATATTCCAAGATGATGTCCTTCTTTTCAACATGATCTCTTATGAAGTGATATCGACATCGATATGCTTTGTTCTTGAGTGCAACACAGATTTCGAGTGATTGCAATTGCACTTGTGTTATCACACATGATTGGAATTTCCTTTTCTTCAACTTCATAGTCTCTCATTCTTGGCCGCCTCATCCATAGGATTTGGGCACAACATAGTTATGTATTCTCGTCACCAGAGTGGCTATTGAATTTTGCTTTTGCTAAACCAGAAATTTGCATGTTTCCAAGCATTTGACATGTGCACGAGGTGCTCTTCCTGTCAACTCGCATCCAAAGATAGTCGAGTCCGAATAGCCAATTAGCTTGAATCCACCTTCATTTGGATACCATAAGCCAACTTCTTGGCTTCCTTTCAAATATCTCAAAATCCTTCTTAGCTAAATCATATGGCTCTCTTTTGGAGCGATTGAAATCTCGCACATACACCTACAAAGAAAGGTGATGTCCGGCCTGCTTGATGTGAGATAAAGCAATGATCCAATAAGTGCTTTGTATCTTGTTTGATCTGGGGCTTGCCATCCGCATCCATGTCCATTTGACTGATGTATTCATTGGTATTTTCACGAGAAGACTTCTCCTCCATACCAAATTTCTTCATTAAATCTCGGTGTATTTTGTTTGACTTATGAAGGTTCCATCCTTCAATTTGCTTTACTTGGAGTCCAAGGAAGAATGTCGCTTCTCCCATCATGCTCATTTCAAATTTGCTTTGCATGAGATTTGAAAAATTTTCACATAGCTCTTTGTTTGTGGATCAAAAATGATGTCATCCACATATATTTGAACAAGCAATATGCTCTACTTGTCTTGAATTCTCGAAAAGTGTTCTATCTACTTTTCCTTTTGTGAATCCATTCTCCAGTTAGGAATTGTGACAAAGTATCATACCATGCTCGGGTGCCCTGTTTCAATCCATACAGAGCTTTCTTGAGTTTGTATACCTTATCTCCAAGAGTCTTCTCGCTCAAATCCTGGAGGTTGTTCAACATACACTTCTTCTTCCAATAAACCATTTAAGAATGCACTTTTTATGTCCATCTGATATACAATAAAATTCTTGTGAGCTGCATAGGCAAGAAACATCCTTATAGCTTCCAATCTTGCTACAGGAGCAAATGTTTCATCAAAATCTATTCCTTCTTCTTGGCAATATCCTTTGGCTACTAGTCTTGCTTTGTTTCTTACCACAGTAACCCTCCTCCTCGTTCATCTTGTTTCTGAACTCCCATTTAGTACCAATGACATTTTGATGGGTGGGTCTTTGAACTAATTTCCATACTTATTTCTTTCAAACTGATTCAGCTCATCTTGCATAGCTTAATCCAATGTGTGTCATCCAATCCTTGTAACACGTCTTTAGGCTCTATTTGTAAGATAAAGCATGTGAACATAGCTTCTTGTTGAGTTCGATCTTGTTTTTATACCTTCTCTTATATCTCCAATGACAAGTTCGGTGGATGGTCTTTTCACCATCTTACATCAAAGTTGAAGTAAGTTAGCCGGATTCGATCGTCTAAATTGTGTTGCTTTGATCGCTCTCTCTCGCAATCACTTAGCCGCAAATTTTCCAAAGATTCTATGAGACTCGGCTATCTCATCTTCATCTCGAGTTTATAATTCGACTTGCTTGACAAAGATACGGATTTTTTCAGATGGTTGGATGATTCAATCTTTTATCGGTGACTCTTCAATGTCTTCTCCATTTACATTTGGCTCATCGAATACCACATGAATGGATTCTCGCAACCATAGTCCTTTTGTTGAGTAATCAGAGGCTTTGCTTTGGTGAGTATCCCAAGAAGATACCTTCATCGCCTTTAGCATCGAAAACCTTTAGATTGTCTTTGCCATTGTTGTGACGAAGCATTTACATCCAAATATTCTAAAACATGCAACATTTGGTTTTCTCCTGTCCAAATCTCATAGGGAGTCTTTGTCATCTGTCATTTTATCATACATCTGTTTTGAGTGTAGCAAGTTGTGTTGATTGCTTGACCCAAAATCTCTTTGGTAACCCCGTCGCTAACATGGTCCTTGATGCTTCTTTGAGAGTTCTATTCCTTCTTTCGCAACTCCATTCTCTTTGTGGAGTCCTTGTGCAGATAATTCATGACCAATGCCATTTTCAATACAATATTGAGTTATTATACCATTGACAAACTCGGTTCCTAAATACGATCTTATTTTGATAATGGTTTGGCTCTTCTCTTTTTGAATCCTCTTCATCACCGTGCGGTAGTTTCACAGAGAGTTTCTTTCTTCTTACACATGAATGTTGTCCATGTATATCTTGAGTAGTCATCTACTACCACCAAGGTATATTTCTTCCCACTTATGCTGGTTCGGACCAAATAGATCCATATGTAGCGGTGCAATATCCTTTGTTGAAGATGGGCATGTCTTTTCTTTGAATGATGATTTGATATATTTTCCCTTCCGCATGCGTCACATATACTTTCCTTCTTGTATCTCGAGTCCGGAAGACCTATCACAAGATTACTTCGCAAGCTTGTTAAGTGTTTTGAAATTCGGGTGACTCACTTTTTTGTGCCACATCCAACTTGATTAACTTGATTTGTGCTTTTGCTAATAGACAGTGTTGGGTGTAGCGGTTGACCAATCTACTACATACATGTTCCTTTGTCTCGCATCCTTGCAACACAACTTCATTTGATTCAATATCCTTGATTTGGCATATACCCATGTTAAATCCAAGATTATAGCCCTTGTCCGCGAGTTGGTCGATGCTTAGCAAGTGGAAGTTGAGTCCTTCAACATATGCAACATCCGTGATTTCTAATCCGTTCTTCTTGATGGATCCAGTGCCTCTTATTTCTCCTGGAGCTTCATTTCCTCCAAATATGACTTTTGCTCCTTTAACTTCCTTGAATTTTGATGATTTTTCTTGTTTCTGTCATATGTCTAGAATGACCACTATCCATGTACCAGGTTCCTTGGCAATTGAACCCGCAATCAAGGAAATTAGTTTTAGGTACCCATACTTGTCCGGGTCCTGAGGGGTTAGTATTGTAAGATGATCCAACCAACTTTATAGCCAAATGATCGCTCTAAGGGGTTGCCATCTATCGTGCCATAATCATAATTAATTATGGCAAATTGCTTGGGGATTCTAGGTTCATACAAATTGTCTCTTTTGTCTCAGTACATGCCGTATATGTGTTTTAGCAATTGCCTTCTTTGGGTAATTGTTGTGTCTCGAGTGTAGTGCCTGGTGCATATGTGTCTTTGGTGAAAGCTCTTATACTTTTGGAATAGCCTTTCTTTGAGTTCTAGGCCTTTGCCATTTGGGCTTATATTCCATAAGTTTATCCGATAGTTGACATCGTTCCAATCACTTGGCTTGGATATTTTCTACCATTCCCATCATATGCGTTTCTTTTATAGAACTTTTGGAGTTTTTGGTAGCTCTGTTTCTTCTTTACGTGAGTAATTCTGCTTGGAGTTTGCCGAGAACTTGGTCAATTTCTTCTCGCTTGTCCTCTCAACGCACTCCAACCGGGCCGTTTTCCTTTTCCTTTATAACCAGGCAGCTTTGCTTGTAATTGTGCTTTGGAGTGAATGTGTATGCACCATTTGGAGTTGTGGATTTTTGAGATACTTCATTGCTTGAAGATCCTTTTTCCAAAATTACTTTTGGAGTTTGACATAGCACAGAGGAATTAAATCCTAAGCATGTCTTGTCTCCACATTCTCTTTGACTCATAATAAGATCATCCAATTATTTAGATGCCTTAGTGAATGAGGCAATCACATTTTTGAGGTCATTCTCCCTCTTTTCTATGGCAGCTATTTCTGCTATTAGCTTGGCATTTTCAAACTTTTAAACTTTTATTCTCATCGCCTATTTGACTTAGAGTACTCACCTCCTTAGTGTTTGTGAGTTTTGGCTCTTAAGTAGGTTATTTTCCTCATTTAGTAGTGTGTGTGAGGATTTAATGTGTTCAAAATCTTTCATCATTTTGCCTAATGAATCATAAAGATCAGTGGGTGATGAAGTGTGTGTGTTCTGATCACAATCACTAGAACTGAGTTTGATGAGTTAGAGTGTACCCATCTTCTTGGTGGGTTGATCTTGTTCCTTGGCCATCAAACAGATCGTTCTTCTTCGAGTCACTTGAGTAGTCGCCACCGCTTCTCCTCGAATCACCTTGTCTCTCTTGACTTGGTTGTTTCAAAGAAATTTCTGCAAACCAACATTTGCCTTTTTCTTTTCTTGTCTTCTTTCTCTCAAGACCTTTCTTTCTTCTTCATTCCCGTATTTGTTGACTATAGGATATGGACAATCAATGGCATAGTGACTGGTTGCCTACAGGTTCAAAGATAGATATTCAACCTTTTGATCACTCTTTCCATTCTTGGATTGTCGCCCTTTGATATTCAGTTTTTGATGATGTTCTCTTGGTTGGCCTATCTTCCCTTGACTTGGAGGGAGCCGAAAGTGTCTTCCGGAAGATTCGCCTTGCCTCTCTTGTAGTTCTTATTGAATAACTTGTTGAACCTTTTAGCCATCGTGGCTATTTCTTCCGGATCAATGACTTCTTTGATCTCGGCTCTCTTTTCTCCATCCTTAACAACTAGAGCGAGTTGTTTTGGGTACATTGCTCTCTTCCTCGATCTTTTCTTCTCGGCTCAAATTGCGTAGGCTTTGAGATCCGAGAATAGTTCATGGTTGAGTCTTGATAGGTCCATGGAATGCCGAGTGCCATGACCTTCATTTCCCATTCATTGCGGGAGACTTTTTAGTATCTTCATACACATTTCCTTCGTGTATATTCCTTTCCAAGTGCGATAGCTCGTTGGTGATTTTCGTGAACCGAGCATCCGGTTGATCCAGGTTTTCTCCGCGATCATTTTGAAATTCTCAAATTTTTGTACGATAACCATCGATAATTTATTTTCCTTGATTTGCTTCCGAGCCTTCACAAATCAATGTTAGCTTATCCCGCATTTTTTTAGCCATTTTGCATGATTTGACTTTATTGAACATGGCTTTATCCAAGGTTTTGTAAAGGATGTCCTTGGCTACATTGTCCAGGTTGTATCTTTTCTCTGTCATCATTTGTCCATTCGGTTCTTGTTTTTCAACCATAGTCTGGTCTAGGGCAACATCCTCTTCACCTTCATTTTGTAGCTCTTCTTACATCTGTGTTTACTTTTAAGATTTGCGATGGCCCATCCTCTATCACTATCCACATCTCATCATGTAATGCTGATAGATGAGCCTGCATACGAATTTTCCAATCATCAAATTCTTCAATAGTGAACATAGGGATGCGTGTCAAATTTGCTTCCATGATAATAACTTTTAATGATAAAAGGAGTTTTGAAAACTTAAGTACTAAAACAGACTTTGAAAAGTTTGGAGATCTAGTTCAAGAACTAGTTCGGAAGGCTCAATGAACCAACCGCTCGATACCACTTGTAGGTCCCAAGGGGTGTGAGTGTAAGGTTTAGAAGGGGGGTTGAATAAACCTTACCAAATTTTCACTTTTGGTCCTTTTAAAAGTTCGAGTTGATACTACCGCAGTTGTGTCCTTGGTGATGACCAATTTAGTTAATCAAGAGAGTTAGTCACTCTTGAGACTTGACCGAGCCGTTGATAGAATAACTCGTATTGTTAAGATGAATTAGCTCAATCGTGGTTTGTTTTCAGGAAGACTTAACACCCTTAAGTTTGGTTTAGTAATGATTTAATACTTGGTTTTAGTACTTAGAGATTATCGAGTTGGATAGCAAGTATGTCGTGAGAATTAAACAAATAAGATGCAGGAATTAAAGTCTTTGAAATGTAAATGACACGATAAGTTTTTATAGAGGTTCGAAGATGGGGTAATTCTTTCTCCTCTCTTCTCCAACTCCTGGAGGAATCCACTAGGTATTGATCAAGTATAGAAAGTGGTAATACCCGGATACAAGTCTTGATCACACTGGTGACTTGATCCTTTGGGACTCGTCCGGAGATGCCTTGATCACTGGTGGCTTCGTATGACTCGCCTTCTTCATTGCATACCTTGCTTTACTACTACTCACTTGCTCAAGCTCTTTGATTTGATCACGAAGCTCTCCAAAAACTCGAGACGGTTCGTCCTTGAACCTTCCTACAATCCTTCGTGGAATGTAGACCCCCGATTCTTCAACAATTTCCTCTTCAACTCGATTGAGTTATCTTTCCTTCACGGGTGAGTGTTGGATTGATTTTCTTCGTAGTGTAGGCTTGAGGATTAATCTTGAATGATTTGAGAATATCTTAGGTTCTGATTCAAATATTTGCTTGAATGTTCGTGGTTCGGTAACCTTGGTAGTGTGTCACATTCTCTCAGGAGTCATTCCTCGCCTTTTATAGTGATCTTTCAAAACCTGCTCGTTTGTTGAAGAGATAGGCTTATTTTGAAAGTCACTTGTGGTCGTTGGCTTGTCTTGTTGCGATCCTTGGAATTGCCACTTCCTCGTATGAATTGTTCTTGACTTTTCGAGTTCGACACGGTGTAGTGCTTCCCATTAGTTCATTCCCTTTGCACGCTTTCGGGACTGAGCACTTCAAGAAAGGTAGCATGGAGGTATTACTTGTTTAAGTAATTCTCTTGATTTCGGCAACGGGTCTCTTTCATTATCTCGACTTGATGCGTTTCCTTGCTTTCCCGTGATGACTTAGAGTCAACTTTCAATCATTGAATGACTCTTTCACTTCAACTTGAGACTTGGCTATCTTGAGTTGACTTGATCGATACTTTACTCACCGATCTCACCGCACCCCGATCGAGTTCCGTCTTTCTTCTTTGCCATACTCGGTTGTCCCAATGAGTCTTCCTTCTAGTCTCCAGTTGTCTTCTTGCATGTTTAGGCATAGTGACTTAACTCGGCTTAACCATTTCTATTTGTTACAATGCGGTTTTACAACAAGAATGGGGTGCCAACTTCCTATTCTAAGTTTTACATGGCATTCATCAAAATCTAAACAATAAATTTCCCAACACCCTGAGAAATACGATCTTACTTGCCATTATCCTATAAACTACACTATACACTGCGGTGTAGAGATCCAAATATTTTTGGCGAATAAGTTTTTGGCCGCACTGTACTGTCGGGGATTGAAAGCTTCAACTTAGATGCAGTAATAAGTATTTTAATCTTAATTGAAGCAAATTTTTGTAAATATTTTTTTGATTTTTTTTTTTGTAAATATTTTTTTATTTTTTTTTTGTTTTTTGTAAATTTTTTTCATTTTCAATTTTTCTTTCTTTTGTGAATTGTAAATAGTTTTTTTTTTGTAAATAATTTTTTTATTTTCGATTTTTCCTTCTTTTGTAATTTTATTTTATTGTTTTGTTTCTAACATTGTTTTTGTTAAATGTGAGACTGACATCTTTGGAAACACAAGTAGCCCAAATCGCAAATGCAAAGATGAGGCCAACATCTAAAGGGCAAATTCCCAAGCGATACTGAACTTTATCCAAGAAACCAAGTGAAACACCATTCATCTGATGGATGGTACAAAATATGAGGGCTCAAGGATTTCAACCGACACAGTTCAACAAAAGTGATGTTAGAAATCTGAAGTCTAGCTGAAGACGTAAAACTTAGTGTTTTGTGGGAGGTAACCCAAGAAGCGTCGCAACAAACTCCGAGCAAGTAAAAAAAAAGGACATGACAGATACATATGGGTGTGTGGACGCACACGACCTGACCGTGCGATCTGCTCCTCCAATTTAAAATTTGACGGACGAGCTCCCAGCTTCACCGGAACTATCCAGGTAAGTACTCTTTACACATTCTTCTTTCTTTTAAATATTTTCTCATATGTTCGGGACAAAGCATATTTTAAGTTTGGTGGGATTGTCAAGAATGCGTAAATTAGTACTGTTGCATTTTGCATTGCATTAAGGATTGCATGTAGAGTATAAAAGTTGCATTATATTTTTTCAATTTTTTTTTTATTTTTTATTTTAGCACGTTTAATTGCTTTTGTGTGATGTGTGATCAAGATTTCAGAAAAGTACAAAGCTTCCGTATATTTTTACTATGAGCATTTGATTTTATGATATGACATATTTTTGTGAATAATGCTATGAATGGTTAAAGAGATGTCTTTTATTTGTTTAATATTAGTTAAGAAAATTGGGTATTTGGGCATGATGCAAAAAAAATAAGTCGTGAGCTTTTGTGCCTTTAACTATTTTATCTTATGCAATCTTATTTTTTTCTTGAGTGTGTCATTCATGATTGCTAGAACTCTAGAACTTGCCCTGGTATTTTTATTGAAGTCATGTGTGTGTGCAATTTTTGAAAATAATTTAGGGTCATCCTTGTTTTAGCTTTAAAAAGCCTACCTATGAACTCATGATTCCCTAGTTAGCCACTTTGAGCCTTGACTTTTTATTGTTGCTTTGAGCCTATAGAAGATGAATAGATTGGAGGAGATATGGCAAATTTATGAATAAGAAAGAAAGTTGGCAAAAGAATAGGGATGGATGAGTGCTTAGGTAAATGAAAGAATAATGAAGCTCGAAAAGGAAAGAAAAACTCTAAAAGGAAAGAGAAACATCAAGCAAAGGAAAGAAAAAAAAGAAGAAAATTCTAGAAATTTTAAATAATTAAGAGTTTGAGGCTAAAGGAAAAAAAAAAAAAAAAAAGGCAAAAAGGTCTAAGAATTAGAAAAGGGGTGGAGTTGAGTTGAAAAAATAATATTATGAAAGAATGAGTTTTAGATATAATGGCCTGGGTGAGTTGCAAGTCCGTGTGCTTAAATTCTATTTGCTCAAGTCAAGTCACTTAATCCAAATTTTCCTACCCTTACCAAAGAGTCTATATTACAACCAAATGAAAAGTCCTTTTTGATTCTTAAATTGTGCACACAAAAGTGGTAGAGATGTTAGACGATTTGCAAGCTTATGGTAGTTCTACATTCAATGAATTGAGTTGAGAGTAAACACTTACCATACACTTTGAGAGTTGAGTGATACACTATTTACTTATGAGTCGCGATGTTAAGTACCGAGAGAGTATTAATTATGCGAACTTGTGATTAATGACTTCTTGTGGTAGAACTCGTGTGTTTTTTTGTACCCCTTGATATTATTTTTCTTAGTTCACTCGAGGGCGAGAAATGGTTTAAGTTTGAGGGATTTTGATACGTGTAAAATATACGTGCATTTAAGGGCTTATTTTGATATATAATTGATGCATTTGCATGTATATTTAGTGTGTTTTACTTGGTTTCCTTTGTTGGGCGTGATACTGCATACTCTTGTGAATTTTGCAGAAGATGGAGCTAAATTGGACAAAAGGTGATCGTTTGCTATCAAAGGATATGTCAAAGACAAGGTACGAGCAAAGATGTGAAGGAAAGAAGCATGGACGATCGAAAAAGGGAATTTCTTCGTGAAAAACGTCCAAACGCGCTATAGTTTTCATCACTGGTAGATTTAGTATTTTGGCCATAACTGTTAGATAAATGTTTTTATCAAGATTTTGATGATTATGTTTAAATGAGTTTTTATACCAAAACAATGATAATAAATGTTGTCCAAATACTCCTAAATGATTTAAAATATTTTTGCTAATTTTTGGAGTATTTCTTAGAATTTATTTTTCGATAAAAATGGACAACACTTTTTTATGGTTTTGTTTAAATTGGTTTTTACACCAAAACTATGTTTATAAATGTTGTCAAAATACTCCCAAGTGATTTAAAATGTTTTTACTAATTTTTGGAGTATTTCTTGAAGTTTATTTTTGATAAAAATCGGACAACATTTAAAATTGAGGTTGACGGTCGCTCAAAGCATCGATCGGTATCAAGAAAAGAAAACACGAAACAGTAACATGCCGACTTGAAAATGGAGCAGGGGACCATCAGCAAGCAGGGGGCCGACCGATCGCACTTCGCCGACCGGTCGACTCCCGACGACACTGCACTGATCGCACTAATTTTTTCAAACGGTCGAATCTTCAACAGGCAACCTGGTCGCCTATGCTATTTTGTGACAAAGAACTTATGTGTTTGAAATCTTTGACAAAGAAGATTTACTTTTGATTTTTGTACAATATTTCTACATCTTGTGATCTTATTTTTGTAGACAAAAGTGAAGATAGAGGAGCCTATGTTGGGAGCCTATGTTGGTGAAGACTTCCCTATAAATAGAGGATGAATTGAAGACACAAGACAAAACACATACAAGCAAAATACACAACAAGAAATCTGCAAATTGTTCAAGCTTTCATTTTTACATTCTTGTTGTAATAGCATAAGTACTCTCACTTGCACATCTTTGAGGTCTAGGCTTTTTGATTCTTGATTACACTTGCACTCAATCTTTGTATTGGTTTCATAGAGTTGTAATCTTGAATTTTGTCCATCATTCAACACAAGACATCCTTGTGAGTATTCTGTGGTAAGAATACACTGGGTGATCTAGGTGATAGGTGTTTGAAGAGTGTGGTACTCTTCAAAGGTGGTGAAGGAAGATTGTGGTAATCTCCTTGAAGGTGTTGTAAGAGGATTGTGGTGATCCTCAAGGTGTTGTATTAATTGTGGTAATTAATAAAATCTTTTTTTCTTTTTGAAATCCATCCAGGAGATACTGGGGGTGGTAGAGATTAGCCCAGTGGGTTGAACCTCTTTAAATCAATGAGTGTTGTTTAATTTCCGCATTTACATTCTTGTCGATTACTTGTTCATTCGAAAAAGAGGGCGATTTGCAAAAAATCGGCATAATCTATTCACCCCCTCTAGATTATCGTGGAGCCACTGACTAACAAGTGGTATCAAAGTCAAACTCTTTGGCTAGCTCGATTTCGAGTAAAGAGGAAAGATCCATGGCTACGAATGAAACTTATCTCACCACCGGCTCCTCCACCAACAAGCCACCACTATTCGACGCCAACAACTATGCATTTTGGAAAGACCGCATGGAGTGCTTTCTACAAGGGTGCGGATTTGATATTTGGAATGTGGTCATTGAAGGAGTTGCTCAACCAACAACAAAATTGGAGGATGGTACCACGACTCCTAAGCCGTTCAAGGAATACGATGAAAATGACAAGAAGGCTTTCTCTTTAAACGGTAAGGCCTTAAACATTTTACATTGCTCTCTTACCGCCACCGAATATAATCGCATAAGAGGCATACGGTCGGCACATGAAGTTTGGGAAAAATTAGAAACCATCTATAAGGGCACAAAGAAAGTGAAGCAAGCAAGAAAAACAATGCTTGTGAAAGACTTTGAAAATTTCAATATGCATGATGATGAAAGCATATCAAAATGGTGGAAAGGCTTGACAACATTGTCAATCCTCTTGTGGTTCTTGGAAAGGTTATCTCCGAAGAAGATAAGGTAACCAAAGTCCTAAATGCCATTCCCGGCTCATGGTCCGAAAAGGTGACGGCAATCACGGAAGCTCAAAATCTTGAGACACTCAAGTTTGATGAGCTCATTGGGAACCTCCTTATTTATGAAGTATATCTCAAGGAGAGGAAAAATTCTCAACCATCCACCTCTAAACCGAGTACGCAAAATATTATTAAAGACTTAGCATCTTCTTCTAATAATGTTTATTATGCTAGTGATGAGGATGATGAAGAAACGGCGACTCTTGTTAGAAAATTTGCAAAATTTATAAACAAAAATAAATCAAGAAAGCCAAGAGACAATTCTTGTTTCAAATGCGGAAAATACGGGCACTACATAGCCGATTGCCCAAAATTAGCGGAAGATGAACAAAAGAAGAAAAATCATTTTCCGAAAAAGAAGGCGTTAAATGTGGACGTCAAAACTTGGGATGAATTACTTGAAACAACCGATGAGGAAGGAGAATCCGAACATGGTCTTATGGCCATAGATGATGAAAATACCGAGGTACGCTCTAATGCTTCATCTTCTTCCCTAGTTGATGAATTACAATGTGATTTTGATGAATTGCAAAATGAGTTTCAAAATTTGATTGTTAAATACAAGAATTTGAAAAAGGAGCATAAAGAGCTTAAACTAGAAAAAGATAAATTATTTACTTCTTATGATTCTTTTGATAAGGCTCATGCTATTACTCTTACTATGGTCCGTACTCTTGAAACCGAAAAACAAACGCTCACAAATGATATTGAAAATTTGAAAAAGGATGTGCATCGATTCAATTTAAGTACGGATAAAGTCACTAAAATTTTAGATGCACAAAAAGGTGAGCATTCTAAATTAGGAATTGGTTACAATCCTTTTCAAAATGCTTTTAAGAAAAAAGACCACGGTCCAACCTTTGTACGTGTTAGTAGTCCTCGTATTATTACTTGTTTTTATTGTGGTAATAATGGACACTATGCTAGCAATTGTAAATTGAAGAATAATTTTAGCTATTATTGGAGACCTAAAGGTCTCAAGGCTAACCCCCATGGACCCCAAAATTATAGGGTACCTAAAAATAATTCCTTTATAGGTTATAGGGGCTATAACAACAATGGAAGATTCAAAATGGCTCGTGGACAGCGGATGTTCATGCCATATGACCGGAAAGAGAGAACTTTTTACCAACATCAAGCTCCAAGAAGAGGGTATGGTCATGTTCGGCAATGGCAAAGGAAGAATTCTTGGAAATAGAGAAATTGGTAACTCTTCTTTCTCTCTTAGTAATGTTCTTTTAGTAGAAGTGCTTAAGTTCAATTTGATAAGTGTTAGCCAACTTTGTGATTCAAATTATAATGTTGTTTTTAATAAAGAAAAATGTCTTATTTCCAAAAATGATAAAATTATTTGTGAAGCAATTAGAAAAGGCAATCTTTACAAAATTTGTACAAGTGATTTGGTTAGTCAAAATGTTTCTTGTCTTGTCGCCAATAATGATTTAACTAGTTTATGGCATAGGCGACTTGGGCATGTTGGATATAAAAATTTGCAAACTATTTACAAAAATCAACATGTAAAAGGACTACCCAAATTGAATTTTGAAAATCTTGGCTTATGTGACACTTGTCAAAAGAACAAATTAGTTAAGAGTAGTTTTAAGCCCAAAAATGAAATTTCCACTACCAAACCCCTACAAATGCTTCATCTTGATTTGTATGGGGATATTGGTACGGCAAGTCTAAGTGGAAAACATTACACTTTTGTTATAGTTGATGATTTTTCTAGATATACTTGGGCTCTATTTCTTACAAATAAAAGCGATGTTAATGAGTTTGTTAAGTTGTGTAGACTTATTGAAAATGAAAAGGAAGATACTATTAAGTCTATTCAAGTGATCAAGGTGGAGAATTTGACGGTGAATTTAGAGTCTTTTGTGAAACCAAGGGATATAGGCATAATTTTTCGGCTCCAAGGACACCTCAACAAAATGGAGTAATGAAAGGAAGAATCGGACACTTCAAGAAATGAGTCGGTCCATGCTCAATGAATTTTCACTTCCAAAATATTTTTGGGTCGGCCGTAAGTACCGCTTGCTATGTCATTAATCGAGTTTATATTCGTCCTAAAATGAATAAAACTCCATATGAGCTTTGGAAAGGAAGAACTCCAAATATTAGTTATTTCAAAATATTTGGATGTAAATGTTTTATTTTGAATACTAAGGATCAATTAGACAAACTTGATTCTAAGGCCGATGAAGGAATATTTATAGGGTATTCAACCAAGAGCAAAGCATATCGGGTTTACAATAAGACTAGTGGGGTTGTTGAAGAATCCATCCATGTCAAATTCAATGAAGCTTCGGTGTTGAAAGGATACCCAATGATGAAAGTGATGAAGAGGATATTGTTGAACCCATTGTTCAAGATGAAACTCAAAATGATCAACCTTCAAGCTCAAATGTTCCTCAAGAAGATAAAGGTGATACTTGAATCTTCCCGTAGCATTGAAATTTAAGGAGATCACCCAAAAGATCTTATTATTGGTGATCCCCTTGATAAAGTAATGACTCGAGGAAAATTTGCCGAGACGACTCTTATATCTCAAAAAGAGCCTAAAAATGCTACGGAAGCCATTGAAGATGAGGATTGGTTTTTAGAAATGCAAGAGGAGTTGAATCAATTTGAAAGGAATGATGTATGGGAATTAGTACATTGTCCTCCATCTCAAACAATTATTGGCACAAAATGGGTATTAGGAACAAGCTTGATGACCAAGGCAATATTGTTCGAAATAAAGCAAGGTTAGTAGCTCAAGGTTATTGTCAAGAAGAAGGTATTGATTATGATGAAACATTTGCACCGTAGCACGTTTAGAAGCTATTAAGTATTTTACTTGCCTATTCTTGTTATAAAAATTTCAAACTTTACCAAATGGATGTTAAATCCACTTTCTTAAATGGTATTATTTAAGAAGAAGTCTATGTAAAACAACCTCCGGGGGTTTGAAAATTTTTCTAGGCCTAATGATGTTTATAAACTTAAAAAGGTCTTGTATGGTTTGAAACAAGCACCCCGTGCATGGTATGATAGACTTAGCTCTTTTCTTTTGCAAAATGGTTTTACAAGAGGTAAAGTTGATACTACTCTCTTTGTTTTTGAAAAAGGGCAAGATTGCTTATTAGTGCAAATTTATGTTGATGATATTATTTTTGGTGCTACTAATGAATCCTTGTGCAAGAAATATTCTAAGTTAATGCAAGGGAATTTGAAATGAGCATGATGGGGGAGCTCAACTTCTTCCTTGGACTTCAAATTAAGCAATGCCAAGAAGGAATTTATATTTCTCAATCAAAATATACAAAGGAGCTTTTGAAGAAATTTGGCATTGAAGAAGGAAGAACCGTCTCTACCCCAATGGCAACAAACGTCAAGATTGACAAAGATGAAAAAGGCAAGTCGGTTGATGAATCCAAATATCGAGGTATGATTGGTAGTTTACTTTATTTAACCGCAAGTAGACCGGATATTCTTCATGCGGTATGCCTATGTGCTCGTTTTCAAAGCAATCCCAAAGAATCTCATATGAGTGCCGTTAAAAGGATTTTTCGATATTTGAAAGGCACTATTCAATATGGTTTATTCTATCCAAAGAATGAAAATTTTTCTCTTAAAGGTTATGGTGATTCAGATTATGCGGGAAATATTGATGATCGGAAAAGTACTTCCGGATCATGTCAATTTCTAGGTGATTGCCTAGTTTCTTGGTTTTCAAAGAAACAAAATTGTGTTTCACTTTCAACGGCCGAAGCCGAATATATTTCCGCGGCATTTTGTTGTACACAACTTCTTTGGATGAAACAAACCTTAGCGGATTATAAATGTTCTTTTGAAAGTGTTCCTATCTTTTGTGATAATATATCCGCTATAAACATTGCTCAAAACCCGGTTCATCATAACCGTACTAAACATATTGAGATTCGACATCATTTTCTAAGGGATTGTGTTTCAAAACGAAAAATTGAGATATCTTTTGTACCATCTCAAGATCAATTAGCGGACATTTTTACAAAACCGCTATCTTCCGAGACTTTTGCGTCAATACGAGCTCGGTTAGGCATAATGCATATTGAATGAGGTCTATGATTGCATTTTGCACGCTTTTAAAACTTAGGGCGAAAAATCGGATTTTTGGTTAAAACAACTTGGATTTTGGAAAAACAGAAAGAACACTGGGCTGGTTGGGGAAGGCCGACCGGTCGCCCATGACGTCGATGGTCGCCCACTCCCCAACCGTCGCCCCTCACCATTTTATGGTTTAAATCGTTTTTGTTTTCGGTTTGCCACCATTTTGGCTCATTTTGTCCATTTTTGTCCCCTACGCACTTTTCACACAAATTTCACTTCAAATTTGTTTTCTTGCATACATTGCATATTTTGGACTTCATGGGGCTCGATTATCATCATCATTGTTCATCTTTACCGATTAGATGGTAAGAATTTCTCTTTTTAATCTCAATTGGGTTGAACCCTTGAGAATGTGCTTGTATCTTGATATCTTGTTGAAATTCTTGTATTAATATGATGTTTATGATGATTCATGATGTATGAATATTGTTGTATTGCAATTGGTGATGAAATTTTTGGCTTAAACGAATCACAAAGGCGTTATATTTTCTCTTGTTTTATTCGACGCACGCCAAGTGTTCGACAAAATGTTTCAATGAAAAATTCATCACCTACATGATTCTCTTGATTTGAAAAGTCTTATAAGTTTATAGAGATCATGTTTTATCAATCAAATGAGCTTTTACAAATCAAAATGAGCATTGTTTTCCCTTTTATTCGGAATTTAAGCTTAAATGCTCAATATGCTCGATAAATCTATAAAATTGCGCACTTTGATATAATTGTATGATGTTTTTATCGTGCTAACATTATTTTTGATGATTCCAAAGGGGGAGAAACAAGAAAAACGCTCATAAGCTCAAAGAAGCGTAAATAAGCTCGCAAGTAAAGCTATAAGCTAAAGCTCTTAAAAGCCAAAAGCTATGGATTATACTTGGTCCATGTGATGTATTATGGATTTTTATACTTGACTTATGATGTTGTGTGTGGGGGAGCTTATAAGCTCGTGATATTCAAACTTTAGTTGTAAAAGCTAAGCTTTAAGCTTTTAGTTGTTGCTTGTACACTTGTTCTTGATATGCATATTGATAGGGGAGCTTGTGCAAAAATGATTTTGAAAAATCTTTGCTCCTATCCTTGTGTGTTTGTACTTATGATAAATCTTGCTTGTAATGGTTTGATGTTTTAGACCGGAAAATTGGTTTTGTTTTAAAATTAACTTCCTAAAATTGTTTTGGTTTGTAATAATCAAAAAGGAGGAGTTTGTTAGATAAATGTTTTTATCAAGATTTTGACGATTATGTTTAAATGAGTTTTTATACCAAAACAATGATAATAAATATTGTCCAAATACTCCTAAATGATTTAAAATGTTTTTGCTAATTTTTGGAGTATTTCTTAGAATTTATTTTTCGATAAAAATGGACAACACTTTTTTATGGTTTTCTTTAAATTGGTTTTTACACCAAAACTATGTTTATAAATGTTGTTAAAATACTCCCAAGTGATTTAAAATATTTTTACTAATTTTTTGGAGTATTTCTTGAAGTTTATTTTTGATAAAAATCGGACAACATTTAAAATTGGAGGTCGACCGGTCGCTCAAAGCATCGACCGGTCGCTCAAAGCATCGACCGGTACCTGAAGAAAAGAAAACACGAAACAGAACATGCTGACTTGAAAAATGGAGCAGGGGGACCGGTCAAGCAGGGACCGACCGGTCGACCCCCCTGATGACCTATACCTGGATCGCACTAATTTTTTCAAACGGTCGAAATCTTCAACAAGGCAACCGGTCGCCCTATGCTATTTTGTGACAGCAAACTTATGCTGTTTGAAATCTTTGACAGCAAGATTTACTTTTGATTTTTGTACAATATTTCTACATCTTGTGATCTTCTTTTTGTAGACAAAAGTGAAGATAGAGGAGTCTATGTTGGGAGCCTATGTTGGTGAAGACTTCCCTATAAATAGAGGATGAATTGAAGACACAAGACACAACACATACAAGCAAAATACACAACAAGAAATCTGCAAATTGTTCAAGCTTTCATTTTTGCATTCTTGTTGTAATAGCCTAAGTACTCTCACTTGCACATCTTTGAGGTCTAGGCTTTTTGATTCTTGATTACACTTGCACTCAATCTTTGTATTGGTTTCATAGAGTTGTAATCTTGAATTTTGTCCATCATTCAACACAAGACATCCTTGTGAGTATTCTTGTGGTAAGAATACACTTGGGTGATCTAGGTGATAGGTGTTTGAAGAGTGTGGTACTCTTCAAAGGTGGTGAAGGAAAATTGTGGTAATCTCCTTGAAGGTGTTGTAAGAGGATTGTGGTGATCCTCAAGGTGTTGTATTAATTGTGGTAATTAATAAAATCTTTTTTTCTTTTTGAAATCTATCCCAGAGATACTGGGTGGTAGAGGATTAGGCCCTAGGTGGGTTGAACCTTTTTAAATCAACGAGTGTTGTTTAATTTCCGCATTTACATTCTTGTCATTTACTTGTTCATTCGAAAAAGAGGGCGATTTGCAAAAAATCGGCATAATCTATTCACCCCTCTCTAGATTATCGTTGCCACTTGGACTAACAATAACTTTCTCTACAAAATGGATTGAGTTGATTCAAGTGTCTATGGAAAGCTAAGAGCAAGGGCTACACCTTTCATGAAGACCCCAGGAGCAAGATTCGATCGCACAACCCGCTTGTGTGGATTCACATGGTCGTGAGATGTGTCTGCGACTAAATTGGTCTCCTAATCCCATCGAACTCTATATGTGATCTCTCGAAGCATATATATAAAGGGACAAGGCTCGCACGCAAATATAAGTAATTACATCGAAAATACACTATAATACACAGGATTACAGGATCAAAGGTCTTTCGAGAGAGTAAAGCTAGGTTATGAAGAACACCACAAGACATTTCTCATCTACGGAAGCACGCGGGGAGTTTCAAAGGCTTAGAAGGAGGATCCATCTGACAGGGGGTTTTCTTTCTTAGTTTAGATATCTTGTCTGTACTTAAACGATGTCGCAATGTTGATTTCAAATTTGTCTATGAATTTGTTATCAATGTTTAGCTAATCTTCGGATCCTATGGCATAATAAAAACTATAAATTCATGTCAAATCTTGATTGATTGTTTTCTTATATGATTTATGTATTATATTTTACGAATGCAAGTGCTTATTTTAATTGCCGATTATCTGATCAATAATTTGCATGTGATACTTGTTAGTCCATAATCCGGGAGGTGAGTTCTAACAAGACGAAAATCAAATTCAGACATAAACAGGGTAATGCATCGGGAGACTACATCTGTTTGTGGGGAGTATTTAATTTCAAAGATCTGTTTGGAGTTAATAATAGTTGTGATGCATCGGGAGACCTCAATTATTATTAATTTACTATTTATGCGCCACCTGGGAGAGGGAATAAACTAGTTTAGGAATTGAACCCATAAAAACACAAGAATTGGTTTTGAAACATTGATTGGATTTAATATTGAAGAAGCATGTTGAGATTATGTGCCTAAGGTTGCTTTCGTATTTGTTGAAAATACTTGTGGAGTTCGAACATTTATCTTTTATTTTTTCGATTATTTATATAAAACTCTTGATATTCGGTTGCTTCAGTAAAATTGGAATGCGATGTTATTATAGTCTAAGTGTTTCGTATTCAATTCTGAGGAATACGACCTTGCTTTCCATTATCTTATAAACTACAATATACACTTGCAGTATAGAGATCCAAATATTTTTGGCGAACAAGATACAAACCATTATATTAATTCAATCCACTAAAAATCAAACAAACACAACATACAGTTTTGGTTCAACAAGCCAAGCAACAATCATGAATCTTTTTAACAAAAAACAATCCCAGCTACATCATAGTTAAATTATCTAATAAAAATCATATTTGCAGTGCAAAAAGTTATTCCGCCATAAAAGACACAAAAAAACCATCCAACGATCGAATCCAAAAAAGATAATAACATAAATATCATTCGCCTGAAAACTGATAAGTTTTACAATATCATATAATCTCATTTCCGTCCAAAACTTCCTTGCCTCCACGATTCTTTTCCCTTTGCTCATTGTTCTCTTTACTAATTATAGTGTAACAATACTAATACAAAATTTAGATATCAGACTCCCACCACCCTTCTTCAGCCACAATCCCAACCTCTCGCACCTCCGCCCATGTATGTCTCCATATGGCGCATGGCAAAAATCCCGCAATCTACTTTATTTTCAGATTCTTTCCACGGCATAGACAACCTAGTCACTCGAGCTTTTGTGATGACCCATGCCATCTGATCACAACCCCTCGAAGATAGATATAGTGAAAAAACTCGAATCTAGCAACAAATATGAGTGAAAACTGGATTTAAAACAACAATACAATATATATGTATAAAGTATACATCAAACATCTTAAATATGCAATAAGAAAACTAACAATATAAACACATAACCTGCAGTGTGCTATGCAAAAATGTAGCTATGCACCAAAATTATACAAGACTGCAGTAAAGTTGCACTAAGTATGCATTAAAGTGTGCATTAAGTGTACTGTACTAAGCAATTTGACTATGCAGTAAAAATATACTAATCATGTAGTAATATTGCATTATGCATACAGTAAGATTGCACTATATATGCAATAATGTTACACCAAGAATACAGTGAAATATCAATAAGATAGCAGTAATCTTATGCTAAGTATACAGTGAGATTGCACTATGTAAAAATGTGGGACGATAACACAAAATCTTTTGAATAGTACTAACCAAATCCCCCGGAATTTTCTCATATCTATCGCAACTTGTACCGCCAACAGCCGAATTGTCTAAAATATGACAATTCCTACGCTTGATATCAAACATGATGATATATAAGTGCTCATTCTTACATATAGGGAAAAAAACCGAAATAAAACAAAGAAAAACTATGAATAAACCAAAACAAAAAATAACTAGTCAAGTTTATTTTAAACAACCAACCAATTAGAAATTGATACTAGATAACAAAAAATTAAACTAACCATCTCAAACTTTGGGAGAAAATCGCCAGCGCAGACTTATCATCAAGTCCATACTTGGTCACCACAATAGTATACGACTACAAAACACGCAAAAAACAATTATTAAAAAACAATAAACAATACTGCAGCCCGGAAAAAAAATTACGGTGGAGTATGCCGTAGTAAATAATATTTTACAGTGGAGTATGTCGTAGCAAAAAAATAATTAATTTTAGGGGTTGCTTTTAATTGTCCAAATTTTCCAGCCAACTTAATGTTTCCACCAATTTAGAACTACAAAAAAGAAGTCTGTTGTGCAAAAAAGTAACTTATGCCGAAAAATAAATTTTCCACTATTTTTGACCCAAACCCAGTTTTTTCAACACAATTAACAATTAAAATACAACAAGAATTAGAAAAGCCCCAAAAAAATCGAATCAAACTACTAGAACAACAACAAGAACAAATGCCACCAAACAAATAATATCTGCCGAAAAATCAAAAACAAAAACAAAAAAAAACTCACAAAAAAACACAGCCAAATATTTTTGACACAAGAAAAAATGAAATATTAGAAATCGAAAACCCCCAAAAAACCGAATATAACTACTAGAGCTTGTAAACCCCCAAAAAACGAAAGAGAAAACCCTAGAAACTACACAAAACTACTTCTAAACAACTTTTCAAATATTGGGTTACATTACATAACAAGAAATCGAAATTGTGTGCGAAAACATACCGATGGATATGTGTTAATATCTAACCAGAAAAAAAAATGATGAAGAAAAGGAGAGCACTCCTCCAAAGCATGCGGTCGAACAGTCGAACAAGGGAAAGAGAAAATAGGTGAAAAGAAGAGAAATTTTCGAAATAAGATATTTGATGTGATATTAATTAGCCTTGAACTCTATCAAGGAATGTGAATAGACGTGTAGTTTGAACTCCCCAAAAATAGCGCATAAAGAAGGTAAATACTAACTAACCTTTTACACTTTCTCAAAAAAAAATAAATATAAAAATTACATTTTGACCTTGTTGTTTAGAAATAGTTTTTGTGTAGAAACAAAATGATAGAAAAATCCTTACTGCAAAAACTGAATAATATAAAAATTACATCTTTGACCTTGTTGATTTATATCTCTTAACAACCTGCCTAAAATAATGGGATCAATTTGAATCTTCTAAAATATCAATCCAACGGCTATAATAAATCTCATTGTCTCATATAACGGGATGTTTCATTTGAACCAAATCATATATATATATATATATATATATATATAGGCATTGGTTCAAATGAGACCAATCTCTTTAGGTTAGTCCATAAGAACACTTATGGACTCTTGATTTGAAATTTTGGATGGTGTAGATCATTTTAGTTAATTTAGGCTTATAAGGGTATAATTGTACTTTTATATTTAATCAGTTTTGTTAATTGGATGGCTATTAGCTGTTTTTAAGGAAACATAATCCTACCTCTTCAGTTACCCAATTTTTAGGGAGGAAAAATCATCAACTTCAAGCGTTTTTTTCAAAATTGATACTTCTTTCCGCCATATTTGTGAACAGTCGTTTTATTGTATACTTAGTTCAGTGGACTTGTATACTTAGTCATGTTTTATTGTATATTTAGTTCAGTGGATTTGTATACTTGGTTCAGTGGAATCGTATTCTTAGTTATATAAGTAGTTTAGTAAGTAGTTTAGTGAATTTGTATACTTAGTTCTGTGGATTTGTATACTTAGTTCAATGGAATTGTATACTTAGTTATATAAGTAATTCAGTGGAATTGTGTATTTAGTTTAGTGTATTGTATACTTAGTTAAATATTTCTGTATACTTAGTAATATTTTAATGTATAGTTAGTTCAATGTAATTGTATACTTAGTTAAATATTTCTGTATACTTAGTAATGTTTTAATGTAAATGTAGTTTAGTGTAATTGTATACTTAGTTAATTGTTTATGTATACTTAGTAATGTTTTAATGTATAGTTAGTTTAGTGTAATTGTATACTTTTCATTAATTGTTGCATGATTATGTTTCCATATTTGAATAATTTGCGGGTTCGAATGGGAAGGAGAGAAAGGAAAGGTGAATCGCTTGATTATAGGGGACGTGATAAATACAAGATCATGTCTCTAATTTTTAGGAAGCGGTTACTATATATAATTTCTTGGATTCCTATTTTACCCTCTAATGTGTTGGAATTGGTCTTGATAAATGGGGTGTTGACCCGATTTTGACCAATTAATTAAGTGGTTTCCATTTGTGAAAAATGGAATTAAATTATTTGTAAACATTCTACTAAGAAAGTAGATGAGAATAGCATTTGGAATTTCTCAAACCGATTAGGAATGACAAATTAATGCTAGAAGTTAGCCACTTAATACAAATAAATGGTATGGAAAATGGAAAATGTGGGGGAGGAGAGATGCTCCATCCCACATAGGAAAAAGGAGGTAAAGTTGAACACTTTATTTATCCTAAGTTGGACAAATTGGTTTGGGCCCTTGGGGGCACCCAAGTTTTTAAAGGGGAGAGGTCATACATGCTTGTGGGTTTGGTCAGCACACACGCGCGTCGCGCCGCCGCCCGCCGCCACGGCCGGCTCGGCGGCCCGGTCCGAGTCCGGGGTCGTGGGCCGTGGGCCGTGAGCCTGGGCTTGGGCTTCAAGGCCCTTATTCTTTTTGACCAAAAACTTTTAAAAATTAAATATTTAATTATTTTTTGTAATTAATTAAATAGATTTAATTAATTTTCGTAATTAATTAAAAGAGTTCAACTAGGAAAATGTTTCGGCCCCGCGCTCGGGCAGGAGCACGGCCCCTGTCGGTCGGGTCGTGCTACCTGCCGAGAATCTGCGCCTACACGCACGGGCAGGCGCACGCCCGTGCTTCTGGGTCGTGCTGGATGCCGAAGGTCTGAGCCTGCACGCACGGGCAGGCGCACGCCCGTGCGTCTAGGTCGTGCTCTCTCAGCAGCAGTGCTCATTCGTGAAAATGTACCTTTCGAGCCTACGGACGCGATTTTCCGCAGACGGGCATTTCGATTTGCCTATATTAGTGGAGCCCTCTCGATGAAATAAGAGACGAAAATAATCAGATAACTTAATACGAGCATTGCATTCTGCATATTGTCTTCTAACTCCTTCAAAAGCTTGAAAGTCAAGAACAACTTGTTGTTCGCTGTTGTTCCGGTTTTGCTGTGCTGCTAACCGGAACTATAAAGTCGTTGTATCTTAGAGGCGAGCGCCGGAACCGTAAGCACTTGTATACGGGGCGTTTTCGTCTTGCGGAGACAGAATCTAATTCTGGCCTCGACTTAAGCCTATACACTATCCCAGCCATTTTCTGAAAATAGAAACCTTTCACCATAATTTACCCAACAATCGCAAGACGAAAAGTTTTTTTTACCTTGTTTCTGTTGAAGACAATGGCTTCAGGATCGGTCACTCCAGTTTCGAAGGTTGCTGCTCCTGTTCATGGCGAGAAACCGGCGAAGTTCTCCGGTGCCGACTTCAAGAGATGGCAACAGAAGATGCTGTTCTACGTGACAACCTTGGTCATTTGTCTCGTTTCGTGAAGGAGGAACCCCGCCGTTGGTGATAAAGAATCCGACAATGAACGGAGAATCACTGTGGATGCTTGGCATAACAGTGATTTCCTTTGTCGGAATTATATTTTGAACGGACTAGACGATACCTTGTACAATGTCTATAGTCCGTTCAAAATGTCCAAAGAGTTGTGGGACTCTTTGGAGAAAAAGTATAAAACAGAAGATGCCGGTGCAAAGAAATTTGTAGTCGGTAAATTTCGGATTATAAGATGGTTGACACCGAGACGGTGATTAGCCAAGTACAAGAAATACAGATCATACTTCACGACTTAGTGTCGAAGGGATGATTAAGTGAGTCGTTCAAGTGGGCTGCGATTATCGAAAAATTGCCGCCTTCGTGGAAAGAGTTTAAGAACTATCTCAAGCACAAACGTAAGGAAATGGGGCTTGAGGATTTGATAGTTCGACTTCGGATTGAGGAAGACAACCGGGATTCCGAATGGAAATCGGCAAATGTGGGGGCATGATCACACTTTGTGGAACACCAGTGGAGTTTCTGTTGCATTTTTAAATGTAACAGAAGGTGTTGCCAAAAGTTTTGTAAACACCGAAACCACATTTGCATGAGGTGTTGTCGAAAGTGTTGTAACACTAAAGGCAGACACCGTAACAAGTTGAATCTGAAGTCTTACTAAAGATGTGATAACATCAAAGGTTACACACCTTATAAAAGATGGAGTTGTTGGAACTAAGATCTGAAATCTGGTAGAACGAGATTCCAACCGGATTGTCGGGACCATGTTCTAAAAAAAAAAAAATAAAGTGGCCGAGAGCCATGAAAGTTCTGGATAACTTTGTCTTAAACAAAGAAACCGGAATTTGAAAGGGGAGCTTGACTTTTAAGCAACCCACATAAAGGAGATTGCCTTGAAATGTGGGGGTGCTTTGGAAAAAGTAGAAGCCGAAAGAAATAAATTCAGCATTTATGATATAAGTGATGGTACGATCATTAAAATCATGAAATGTTTTATTTATTAAAAGTGTCCTTTCGAGTAAAGGAAAGAGGTAAGTCTAGACATTTTTGTCGTAGACACAATACCAATAAACGGTTGATTTCGAATGGGGTTATTTCGGTTGACTACGTGAAGTCAAAGGAAAACCTTGCGGATCCGCTTACAAAAGGCATAAATCGAGATCACCGTTTGATATATCTTGTTAAGGGGGAATGGGTTTAAAATCCACAACTTAAAGAATGTTCATAGCGGTAACCCAACCTTGTGAATTGGAGATCCCAAGACCTTGGTTCAATGGGACAACTAAGTTATGAATGTTCAGCTGAACACTTGGAAAATGTGTTAACTCATTCTCGATACATCCAAGTGTATTTAAACCTGATGAATGTGGTGAGGTTAAGTTTAAGACTTTTAATGATTCCTATACCGAAAGGTGGAGTATTGCAGGATACTCTTCAATAGGAGATCACCTATATAAGTGATAAGTAATGGCCGCTTCAAATGAAACACTTATGAATCTAAGATATGGTCCAGGGCGAAATGGACACAACGTGAGAACAACAAGTGTTCGAATTGTTATGTGTAAATCTTGTTGTCTTGGTTTACACAAAGCGGTTGAGTAGTTCAAGACATCGCGTCACCAAGCGCCTAGTAAATCCGATAGTACCTTACTAAGGAAGGTTCAAAGCCACAAGCTACCTATCCTCGATGCGATAACGATTCGCCGAGACTTTCAAGCGAATCTGCATACACGCATGCATTAATTTCATTCATGTGGGGGATTGTTGGAATTGGTCTTGATAAATGGGGTGTTGACCCGATTTTGACCAATTAATTAAGTGGTTTCCATTTGTGAAAAATGGAATTAAATTATTTGTAAAAATTCTACTAAGAGAGTAGATGAGAATAGCATTTGGAATTTCTCAAAACCAATTCCGGAATGAGAAATTAATGCTAGAAGTTAGCCACTTAATACAAATAAATGGTATGGAAAATGGAAAATGTGGGTGAGGAGAGATGCTCCATCCCACATAGGAAAAAGGAGGTAAAGTTGCACACTTTATTTATCCTAAGTTGGACAAATGGGTTTGGGCCCTTGGGGGCACCCAAGTTTTTAAAGAGGAGATGACCTACATGCTTGTGGGTTTGGTCAAAGCACACACGCGCGCACGCGCCGCCGCCGCCCGCCCGCCCGCCCGCCCAGCTCGGTCGCCCGGCCGGGTCCGGTCCGGTCGTGGGTCGTCCTGCGCGCCATTTTGGCCTTGTTCGCCCCGGCCGGTCCGGTCCCAAGGTCGTGGGTCGTGGGCCTGGGCTTGGGCTTGGGCTTCAAGGCCCTTATTCTTTTTGGACCAAAAACCTTTAAAAATTAAATATTTAATTAATTTTTGTAATTAATTAAATAGATTTAATTAATTTTCGTAATTAATTAAAAGAGTTCAACTAGGAAATTATTTCGGCCCCGCGCACGGGCAGGAGCACGGCCCTTGCCGTCGGGTCGTGCTACCTGCCGAGAATCTGCGCCTACACGCACGGGCAGGCGCACACCCGTGCGTCTGGGTCGTCTTTGTGCCGGGTCCGAGCTCGCACGCACGGGCAGCGACGCCCGCTCGTCTCAGGTCGTGCTCTCATGCGCAGTATCGCGTGCATTCAAATGAAAATGTGCCTTTTCGAGCCTACGACGCGATTTTCCATCACGGACATTTCGTTGCCTATATTTGTGGAGCCCCTACCGATGAAATAAGAGACGAAAATAATCGATAACTTATACGAGCATTGCATTCTCGCATATTGCCTTCTAACTCCTTCAAAAGCTTGAAAGTCAAGAACAACTTGTTGTTATTTGTTATTCGATTTCTTTGTCTTTTGCTTAGGCCGCTAACCGAATCGTTAATATCTTAGAGCGGCGAGCGCCGAATCGTAAGCAATTGTACATGTAGGCGTTTTTCGTCTTGCGGAGACAGATCCACCGCCTCGACTTAAGCCATACACTATCCGACCATTTTTAAAGCAGAAACCTTTCACCATAATTTACCCAACATAATGTAGTACTTTCATATAAATTGCTGTATAGATTTGTTTATATCTTGGTCATTGACTAATTTTTTTTATGGTGTAGATTTGGTCCTATAGTTTTACCTATGAGGGTGGTCTCACACATAGACGGAGCCAATATAGGCCGAGTGCGGTCCATGGACCGCACTCAATTAGACTGGCCAAGCAATATTTATTATATTAAAAAAAAAAGTTATTTTCTGTCCATTCAATGGCAAATGCCCGCACTCACGTGAGGTGAGATAAAGCCGGTCCTTGAGAAAACATATTTTAAAATTTTATTGTTTTACTAAGGGGACAAAAAGCTAACTGCAATTAATTAAATATATATATAGGACAGCTAACTGTACCTATGGGACTAATGCATGTACTGTTGAAAAACTCACTAGTCACCACCACAATCAATGGATACAATTGAATATATTTTTATCTCTTTGTTCTTGCATCTCTCTTTTTTTTCTAAACATAGAGATTCAGAAGTATTTTAATATCTGAAATTTTTATTTTTGATAATAAGAAATAAATAAGTAATGATTTTAACGGTTTGGGAGATCAAATTTGAAGAGTATATTTGTTGTAAGGTACGACTTGCTTATTTTTATTACAATATTTTTTATTTTCTATTTATTAAAATTTCGACCCAAGAAACGCTATGCCAAAATGATAAAATTTCCGACCACACTGGTCGGAAATCCTGGCTACGCCTATGGTCTCACATGATCCCCCTCTTTCTCTCTCTATATATATAAATGTTAATGACTATATTTAATAAATTGATATAAATTTCCCTGAAAGACAAGAAATGACTCAGAGAAGGGATCGTATTATTGTTAGACAGGGACAAGAAGAAGCGGACAAATTCTAGTATATAAAATATTAGTTCAGCAGTTGTAAATTAGAGTTCTTTGGGACAATGTATAACAAAGCAAAGTATCCATAATTGACAAAAAGATGGAGGTTTGGTTGTGATGTTTGTACGGTATTTTTTCAGTCCCATATTTTGTCACTTTTTTGCAACATTTTATTAATTTCTCACAAAGTGCAATAAAACTATATTATGTAGGCTTTTGTGTATCCAAAAATATTACATTAAGAAGCCAGGTGTTTAATTATAGACTAATAGTTGCTGCAGATGGCCTGAAGAAGTACTTGGAGATGGTTTATATCCATTATCAAAAGGTTTTTTTTTTTTTCAAACCACACCCAAATTAAAGAAAGAATTAACAGATAATTAATTATTGTCAATTTACACAATACAATATATATATGCATTAATTAAAGGGCAAAAACTTGCGTGAGACGGTCTCACAGATTTAGATCCGTGAGACGGAGCCCTTACACAAAGTTTTAAAGGTTTTTTTTTCAGATTTTATTTTTCTTAGGGTTTATATTTGTTCTTTTAGGGTTTATTTTGTTTCTTGGGTTTATTTTTAATTGATTTGGGTTTTTAGTATTTTTAGTTTTTTTTAGGATTTATTTTTTATTTTTTAGGTTTATTTTTATTTTTCGGGTTTATTATTCATGGTTCATGTTTTTAGGGTTTATTTTTGTTTATTCATGGTTCATTATTATTTTTAAATTTATTTTCATGGTTCATGTTCTCAAGACGGAGCCCTTAAGATGTCCGTCTCACGAATTTAGATCCATGAGACCGTCTCACAAGAGACTTGCTCTAATTAAAGTAAGTTTATGCATCCCTTTCTAGTTGATTAATTTTATGAGTCACTCTATAACGCTATATGGTCTATCCACCCGTTTATTCCGACCATAATTCCCTCAATTTGGTGTTGATAGTTGGACAAGTAGGGTAAATCTCATTTTGTTCTATTATACTCCATCTGATTATTACTTTTTTTTTTAAGCAAAATAACACCCCGGGGGGTGGGGGATTGAGGCGTGATCCCCTACCTGTATATCAAATAAACAAAATGTCATACAATGTCCCGTCAAGGGAGAAAATCAAAGAACAAATAACCTATCACTAAGATATCTAGAAAGACTATCATAATGAGAATCTAAAAATACAAGGAGAACCAATTATCTATGAAAATCGGAAGCTCGGATAACCATCTGATTATTACTTTAATTATCCATTTGTACTCTATTGTATCCTTTTTTCCTATTTACTCTCAATTGATATCACTTTACTCTCTTATACTTTTAACATATTACTTTGAACTCGTCTAGTATTCGAAATGTTAACCACTAAAATGACTACTTTTTTAGTTTAACTATGTTTTTATTAAATTATCGTTATGCAATCGATCAATAATTGAAATTACATCAAATAATATTTCATATATTTAATAAAATAGTACTTAGATATGTATATACATAGTTTTCAATTTGTGATGAATAATAAAATTTATATGTTAAATGTATTTGCTAATAGAATATCCTATTAAATTGTAAATTTAGTATGAATTATGTTAAGATTATTAACTTGCCACTAAATGTAAAGTCCAATAAAGTTTATTTCAAATAAATTTAATATTGAGTGTTAGCTAACCAAGTTGAAAATGTTATATTAAAACAAAAGCAAGTCTATTAATTCTGGACACTTTGAATTTTTTTACTCAAATAATAGATAAGGACAATTCGGTAATTTTTTGAGTGTATAAGAGTTTTTTAGGTCAAGTGATATCATTCATCCTTTGCAAGGTTGTCAATCAGGATTTGAACCTTGAGTCATTCAATTTCTATAAAATATTGCCTCTCCCAACTCACTTAAAAAGATTTCATCTCTAACAACTTCCTTTGCTGGTTGTAAGAAGTCAAAGGGAAAACAAATTTTTTGGTCATGTAAAACTTGGACTACTTGGAGATCTAGTCCTTTAAATGGTCACATTTAAATTCTGGGGGTAATTTAACATCTTGTGGTGTTTGTGAGAAATTCTTGCAAGATTGTAGCGGGTTTGAGGAAGTTGAAAAATTTAAGTGTAGGCGCTATTAGCAATAACACCCAATTATCTGGCGCTAATTGCAATAGCGCCCAATTTTTTTTCTTTCTTTAATTGACTAGCGCCCACTTTATTTTTTTTATTTAATAATTAATTTATTTATTAGTTTATAAAACAAAAAGATTAAATTCATCCGACTAATCAAATCCGATCA
Organism: Rehmannia glutinosa; assembly: GCA_016081115.2. Taxonomy (NCBI): domain Eukaryota; kingdom Viridiplantae; phylum Streptophyta; class Magnoliopsida; order Lamiales; family Orobanchaceae; genus Rehmannia; species Rehmannia glutinosa. The sequence continues at coordinate 9,458,415 of CM071932.1, read as the reverse complement.
GTTTGAATCGATACGATACAGAAAATTATAATCATTACAAGTCGAGATTAATCCCAAACCCTATGTCCCCCGGTACCACACCTAGGCGCTACCCTCTGCCTAGTACTCCTATGCCTACCATCATTCCCCTGAACCTCCTGTGGTGGCGGATTATCATCCTCTTGATCATTTGTTTTATGATGACTAGATGCAGCTGATGATGTCGACTCTCCGGTCAAATTCTGATACTTACTGAGTGTAGGTGGAAATGAAACAGGTGATATGTTGAAATATGGACGATTGGATATGGACGGATCATAACTCCCATATGGAACTCCCATAGCACCAAAATTTGTCCGTAATAGAGATGTAAATGATATCCACTCTAGTGTTATAATAATCGGTGTGTCTTGGCCGAGGGACATAATAACCAGGAGTGGATGTAGATGGATCTGTCATATATGATGAAAATTGATTAATAAAAAGTAGAACTTATGTGTTTTTTTGTCAATTTATAATTTTTAAGAATTTCATAAAATTCATACCATGGTGCATTGTGGGTGAATAAGTAGAAGGTCTCACTATATCAACATGGGATACCGGTGGAGGAACATCACGAGATGTGGAAGCACCATTTGTAAATGGTCGGATCTTTGTTGTCGTCCATTTGCACGTCGTCTACGACGACTGTATGGGCTCTCGGGGCTGTCTCGGCAGGTATATCAGTTGTTGGCGGACCCGTGTGGTATAGTGGCCTGTGTAGCATCCACTCAATATCATCGCTAACTTCCACATCAACACGTCGTAAACGTTCATATGACTAAACGTCCTCGAATGATGATTCAACTGAACTAAGCCTAAGTTATTCCATCCACGAGAACTACAAAAAACAAATAACATGTCTTTTAATTTGTCTATTGTTGCTTATAATTCCTTTGAAAAATCAAGTCAAAGAACAATAAATATACCATTGCACATGTTTTTTATCTACGAAAACCATACCTTTTTTCAACTCTACGATCAATATGTGTTGCTCCGATAACTTCTCCTCCATAGTGCACAAATATTCCAATTTTGTCTGACATATCTTCAAAAATTAAACATACCATATTATCTACAACTACATTATCTATAAGACTAAAAATACCATCTACAAAAAATTATCTATAAGCAATTAAAATTATATTAATCTATCATTTTACTAACTTTTCTAAAAATACCTACCTACCATATTATTCAACAATTTCTTCTAACAATTTATAAAAATGTCCAAAAATAAAATAACATTTACAAAAACATTATCTAGAAATATTACTTACCAACAAACAATATATTATTCAACAACTTTACTAATTAACAAAATAAATTAAGAATATTAAAGAAATGTTTAATTTGCTTAAAAATTACTTGAAATTCGCGGTCTCGCCAGTCAACCGCCACTGCCGCTGTCACGCCACTTTTACAGCCACCGTCTCTGCTTTGGGAATTGTGGTGAAGGAGGGATGGATAAAAAATGAGGGGAGGGTTTATATTTTAAAAAAGAGTGAGAGAGTGAGATGTAGACATCCGGATGATAAAATGAGGGGGATGGGGGTGTTTTTATAGAAGGACGAAAATTTCAAAAAAAAAAAAAGAAAAAAGAAAAATGGGTTTGGGCACTAGTCAAAATAGCGCCCAACAATCGCACTTTTTGCGAAAGCGCTAGTTTGACTAGCGCAGCGGGTCGACTTTAAAAAAAAAAAAAAAAAAAAAAAAAAGGGTTTGGCGCTATTGGTAGTAGCGGCGGGCCCAGCGCTATCCCGGATAGCGCCAACACATAAATACTTAACAACTCTCAAAACCACAACACATTTGCAATAAAATCCCACAAACACCATAAACCGTTAAATTACCCAAATTCTCTGGTCCAATATCTTTAAGAGAATTGGACTTTTAGTCCGATTTTGATCGGAATTGTGTAATATGACCATAATAATTGCTAACTAGGACCAATAAGTGCTAATTTGTCCAAGAAACTCAGGATTTGATTGATTTGGCGCGAAAATTGACACGTCAAATCACCAAATTGACCTATAATTTGGGGATTTCAATGTTTTGATGGCAATTTTGCTCCAAATCATCAAATCCCCGAGTTTTTTTGACATGCTTTTTTCGACTGTTCATCGTCGCAGTAATCTCCGATAAAATACAAAATATCGGTCAAAATATGACCAAATGTTCCAAATTTTTAAAAGATATTGAACTAAAATTTATAGGTGACCTAGAGGAACAAATATTGAGGAACAAATGTCAATATAGCGCAATTAAGTTACAAGATTAAAAAATCATTTTCGGTAAGTCAAATCTTTAATTTTTTATTCCTATTCTTTTAGAATTCTGACTTGACTAAATTCAATCATTACATTTAATATAGTATTGTTCAATTCTTTAAAAACACGTCTAAAATACTTATAAGTGAAAAGTTACACTTAACTAAAAGCGAAAATACAGCTATTTTTTGGTATTTTGAACGTACAGTTTTGGAATTTTTCATGGCCAAGATAGTATTCAAAATTGAGAAAGAAACAACCATAGTGGAAATATGCCCCCACCATTTATTGTTTTATCTCTCTTTCCCCCCTTTTTTCCAGCCCAAAAGGCCATACAATTATTTGTCCCATCAAAAATCCCCCACTTTGTAGCCACTTGTTTGCACACGCAAACACCAAAAAAATAAAATTATTAAATAAATTTTAGGAGCAATATTATATTTATATATTAATGCAAATTCTAGCTCCACGCATATATAAGGGGTAATTACATAAAAACTCCTAAGGTTCGAGCTAATTATAAAAAAACTCAAAATTTTTTAAAAATTACAAAAAAAATCATTAAGACTTGATTCTGCTTACATGTCCCCACTGTATTAGAAAAAGCATTCCAAAAAATCTCATGATATTCGTAGAAATATTACAGTTATCTTATTAAATTTGAGACAAAATCAAATTTGAGGGAGCTTTCTATAATTTTAAAACATATCTGAATTCTTTTGTAATTAGCCCAAACCTTAGGGGGTGTTTTGTATCTATCCCTATATATAAACCTCTTCATACAACATAAATTCCTTGAGAAGCCTTGGTTGTTCCTCCAAAAAAAATAAAAATACGATGATGTCCTACGGAACAATTGGCGGCGGCGGCGCCACCACCGTGGACTGCCAGAAACAAGTCCGGTCGTGGCGGCTCCTCCGCTCCATCGCGGAGCTCCTCATCCCCACATGCAACTGCATCATCACACAAGATCAAAACCAAGAACCAATTACTCCACCACCCAGCAAAACACACACCATCACCGGCACGATATTCGGCAACCGCCGCGGAAAAGTCAATTTCTGCATCCAAACAAGCCCTTGTTCGAAATCCCCAATCCTCCTCCTCGAGCTCGCCATCCCTACAAATGTTCTCGCTAGGGAAATGAAAGGCGGGTCGACCCGTTTCGCCTTTGAGTGCAAACGGAGCGTCGATTCGGGCGGTTCGCTCCTTTCCATGGCCCTGTGGACAATGTACTGCAATGGGAAAAAGTAGGGTTTGCGGTGAAGAAAAAAGCGTCTAGGGCTGACGTGGAGATTTTGCGGCAAATCGAAACAGTGGTTGTTGGGGCTGGAATTGCGAGATCAGTTGAGAATGATGTTATGTATTTGAGAGGGAAATTTGAAAGGTTTCATGGTTCACCTAATTCTGAGTCTTTTCATTTGATAGATCCTGATGGTAATAGCAATAATGGACAGGAGCTAAGTTTTTATTTCCTTCGATCACGTTGAATAATTTCTCTCTCCTTTTTTTTTTTCTTTTTAATTTGGGCTGCCACCCTTTGTTTTTTGAGCCTTTGCAGTATGCATGGCTTTATTTTCATGTACTTGTGGCTTGGGTGTGGTAGCAACCAAATTTCAGTTGATGTAATATTATTGTTGAAGCCTTGAAGTTGTAAGATTAATATATATTAAGGGTAATATCTTTTTTAATTTTATTTATTTTTTATTTCAGATTTAATTTAAAAAGAAAGTGCTTAATTATATATAAATAACTTATAGTAGTTTTGGCATGGACACGGTTCAAATACTTGTCATTCTATAATGCATGGGCACCACCGCAAGAAAACAATCAAATTCCAACAAAATAATTTCAACGAAATAGAAAACCGTTAGAATTTTTAAAAGTCAATAGAAATTCCAATGCTACATTATGCCGTTGGAAAATTCCAATGAAAATTCCAACGATACACAAAACTGTTGGTATAAACCGTTGGAATCGTTGGAATTTAAAATTTTAACGGAAATTCCAACACCACAACAAACCATTAATGGAAAATTCCAACAATAATTCCAACAGTAATAAAATCTTTGGAATAAACCATTGAAAATACTGTTGGAATTTTAAAAATTCCAACAAAAAATCCATCGCTAAAGCATACCATTGGAAAATTTCAACAAAAATTCCAACGGTAAACAAAATGTAGGAATCAATCGTTGGAATTTTCATTAGAGTTTTTAAAAAATTCCAACAGAAACTCCAACGCTATAACAGGTTGTTGGAAAATTCCATTGAAAATTGCAATACCATTGGAATATTTCAATAGTGGTTAAAAGATTTGATAGTATTATCCAGATCGATATAATACATCTTCTTTTCTGGAGTAAATCATGTTAAAATTAAATAGTTAGATGTGCTTGACTTGTGACAAATTGATGATAGAGTGAACTACAGAGAAGTTAAAGATATTAGATAATTAGATAAAATGATTGAATATTCCAACAGATATGTACGATTGGAATTACCATTTGACTAAATTCCAATGGTATAACTCCGTTGGAATAACCGTTGGAGTTTTTCCAACGATTATATATATATATATATATATATATTTCAATGGATATACCGTTGGACTAAATTCCAATGGTATAACTCTGTTGGAATTAGTGTTGGAAAAATTGTTGGAGTTATTCCAACGGTTGTATATTCCAATGTGTTAGATAAGAGAGTGTTGCACATATTTGTGTTGAGAGAAATGAAAACCAGACAATTTTATTGCTGTGAATTGAGGTATATACATATACAAGTGAGATGATATTGTTACAACTAACTGTAACCGCCTAACAGTACTATAACATAATTAACAGAAAACAGAAAAACTGAAAAGCTTCTAGAACACTCTAATATACACCCCTCAAACCGAACTAGGGAGACTGCAAAGAAAGTTTAGAACATAGAGTATGAAACCGTGCTGCAACCATAGGCTTAGTTAGTACATCAACAATTTGATCTTCGGATGGCAAAAATCTGACTTCGACTTCTTTAGTAGCAACCTTCTCTCTAATAAAGTGGACATCAACTTTAATATGCTTGGTTCTCGCATGAAAAACAGGGTTCAAGGCCAAGGAGATGACATTAATGTTGTCACACCAGATCACAGATCGGGAAGGCAAAGAAAGACCAAGTTCAGCAAAAAATGACTTGATCTAAATTAATTTCGCTGTGACTGATGCCAAGGATCTATACTCCGCCTCAGTGCTGCTACGAGCAACTACGGATTGATTTTTGGAACTCTAAGCAATTAGATTAGGTCCAAGAAAAACACAGTAACCACCAGAACCATGCGTAATAGAACCCCGGAGATATCTGAGTCGGCATAACTCTCAAGATGCATCCTGGGAGAAGACTGAAACAATAAATCATGCGTAATAGAACCCCGGAGATATCTGAGTACACGCTTGCAAGCACCCCAATGAGATGATGTTGGGGCATGGAGAAATTGACTCAACTTATTACAATGAAAGAAATATCTGGACGGGTAAGGGTAAGATATTGCAAGGCGCCACAGTGTTGCGATAAAGTGTGGGATTTTCCATCAATGGACTGTCCTGAAGATAGAGCTTTTGGTTGATGCAGTGAGGTGTAGTGCAGGAGTTACAATTTTCCAAATTAGTTTTCTTTAAAAGATCAAGAATATATTTGGACTGATTGAGCAAAATACCATTGCTGGTGTAATTAACCTGTATCCCCAGAAAGTAAGAAACTTCGCCAAGATGTTTCAGAGAAAAGGCTGTTTGAATACCATTAATAACCTGATCAACCAACTTAGAATCATCTCCTGTAACAAGTATATCATCCACATAAACCAACACCAAAATAAGATGAGATTTAATCCTCAGATAGAATAGGCAAGGATCAGACAGAGAAACAAGAAAACCAAGGGATAACAAATGAAACTTGAGCTTATCATTCCATGATTTTGGAGATTGCTTCAACCCATAAATGGTTTTAACCAGTTTGCAAACATGATTGGGCTTAGAACTATCAACATAACCAGTAGGCTGAGACATGTAAACATCCTCCTTCAAATCCCCATACAAGAAAGCATTATTAACATCAATGTGTTGAATACACCAACCTCTAGAAACTGCCAGAGAGAATACAATTCTGATAGTTATAGGTTTAACCACTGGACTAAACGTATCAAAATAATCAATCCCAGGAAGTTGTTGAAAACCATTAGCAACTAATCGAGCTTTGAACCGATCTACAGTACCATCAGGATTGTATTTGACCCGAAATACCCACTTATGATCAACAACTTTCATATGAGACTGAAAAGGCACAAGATTTCAGGTGTGATTCTTAATTAATGCTGAAAATTCAGCATCCATTGCTGCTTTCCACTGAGTGTTTGATAGAGTTGCAGACACAGACTCTGGTTCACAAGTGGTATTTGTCACATTGTAAGCTTTTGGTTTAAAAACTCCAAGCTTAGAGCGAGTGATCATAGGATGAAAAGATGTGGAAGTAGAAGGAGGAATAGGAGGATGAGGAGGAGGAGGATATGCAGTAGAATCAGCTGCAGAGGAAGTGGAGGATGTGGAAGTAGATGAGGCAGGTAAAATTGGATGAGGTGATGGGGAGTTAGAAGAGACTGGTACATGTTGAGAGGACTGAGAAGAAGTAGAGTTTGAAGTAGGATATGGAGATACTGGTAACTTGATGTAAGAGAGGAAGTTGAAGTGGAGAGGAAACAATTGAAGAGGGAGCAGAGGTGGATCCAAAAGAAGGATAGGGAAACTCTGATTCATTGAAGGTGACAGTCCTTGCAACATAGATTCTTCCTGAAGGACTAAGACATTTGTAACCCTTATGAGTTGGACTATAGCCTAAGAAAACACACTTGGTAGACCTGAATTGAAGTTTTGATTGATTATAAGGACGGAGGTAGGGATAGCAAGCACAACCAAAACTTTTAAGAAAAGTATAGTCAGGGATTGTGCCAAAAAGCTTTTGAAATGGAGAAATATTTTTGAGAGTAGGAGTAGGGAGTCTATTTATAGTGAAGACTGTAGAGACAAAGGCATGTTAGTCCAAGTGGCTACGATAATCTAGAGGGGGATGAATAGATTATGCCGATTTTTCGCAAATCACCCTCTTTTTCGAATCAACAAGCAAATGACAAGAATGTAAATGCGGAAATTAAACAACACTCGTTGATTTAAAGAGGTTCAACCCACCTAGGGCCTAATCCTCTACCACCCCAGTATCTCCGAGATGGATTTCAAAAAGAAAAAAAGATTTTATTAATTACCACAATTAATACAACACCTTGAGGATCACCACAATCCTCTTACAACACCTTCAAGGAGATTACCACAATCTTCCTTCACCACCTTTGAAGAGTACCACACTCTTCAAACACCTATCACCTAGATCACCCAAGTGTATTCTTACCATAAGAATACTCACAAGGATGTCTTGTGTTCAATGATGGACAAAATTCAAGATTACAACTCTATGAAACCAATACAAAGATTGAGTGCAAGTGTAATCAAGAATCAAAAAGCCTAGACTCAAAGATGTGCAAGTGAAAGTACTTAGGCTATTACAACAAGAATATAAAAATGAAAGCTTGAACAATTTTTGATTTCTTGTTGTGTGTTTTGCTTGTATGTGTTGTATATTGTGTCTTCAATTCATCCTCTATTTATAGGGAAGTCTTCACCAACATAGGCTCATCTATCTTCACTTTTGTCTACAAAAAGAAGATCACAAAATGTAGAAATATTGTACAAAAATCAAAAGTAAATCTTGTTGTCAAAAATTTCAAACAACATAACTTTGTTTGTCACAAAATAGCATAGGGCGACGGTTTGTCTGTTGAAGATTTCGACCGCTTGAAAAAAATTAGTGCGATCCGGTACATGTCGTCGTGGGGTCGACCGGTCGACGAAGTGCGACAAGTCGGCCTCTCACCTTGACAGGTTCCCCTACTTCTTTTTTTTCCGCAATTTGTTTCTGCTTTCGCTCGCTTTCATTTTTCAACTCTTCTTGTACCGGTCGACCTCTTGTGCACCGGCCGACCTCCAATTTGAAATGTTGTCCGATTTTTATCAAAAATAAACTTCAAGAAATACTCCAAAAAATTAGTAAAAATATTTTAAATCACTTGGGAGTATTTGGACAACATTTATAAACATTGTTTTGGTGTAAAAACCAATTTAAACAAAACCATCAAAAGTGTTGTCCATTTTTATCGAATAATAAATACTAAGAAATACTCCAAAAAATAGTAAAAACATTTTAAATCATTTAGGAGTATTTGGACAACATTTATAAACATAGTTTTGGTATAAAAACTCATTTAAACATAATCATCAAAATCTTGATAAAAACATTTATCTGACAAACTCCCCCTTTTTGATGATTACAAACCAAAACAATTTTAGGAAGTTGATTTTAAAACAAAACCAATTTTCCGGTCTAAAACATCAAACCATTACAAGCAAGATTTATCATAAGTACAAACACACAAGGATAGGAGCAAAGATTTTTCAAAATCATTTTTGCACAAGCTCCCCCTATCAATATGCATATCAAGAACAAGTATACAAGCAACAACTAAAAGCTTAAAGCTTAGCTTTTACAACTTAAGCTTGAATATCATGAGCTTATAATCTCCCCCTGTCACAAAACATCATTAGTCAAGCATAAAAGTCCATAATACATCACATGGACTAAGTATTGTTCACATGACTTTTGGCTTTTAAGAGCCCTAGCTTATAGCTTTTCTTGCGATGAGCTTATTTTCTCGCTTCTTTAAGCATATGAGCGTTTTTTCTGTTTCTCCCCCTTTGGAATCATCAAAAAGAATGTTAGCACGATAAAAACATCATACAATTATATCAAAGTGTGCAATTTAATCGATTTATCGAGCGTTTTGAACATTTAAGATTAAATTCCGAATAAAAGGGAAAAAATTGCTCATTTGATTTGTAAAAGCTCATTTGATTGATAAAACATGATCTCTATAAACTTATAAGACTTTTCAAATCAAGAGAATCATGTAGGTGATGAATTTTTCATTGAAACATTTTGTCGAACACTTGGCGTGCATTGAAAAAAACAAGAGAAATATAACGCCTTTGGGATTCATTTAAGCCAAAATATTTCATCACCAATTTCAATACCACAATATACATTCATCATCAATCATCATAAACAACATATTAATACAAGAGTTTCAACAATATATCAAGATACAAGCACATTCTCAAGGGTTCAACCCAATTGAGATTAAAAGGAGAAATTCTTACCATCTAATCGGTAAAGATGAACAATGATGATGATAATCGAGCCTCATGAAGTCCAAAATATAAAATGTATGTAATAAAACAAATTTGAAGTGAAATTTGTGTGAAAAGTGCGTAGGGACGAAAAATAGACAAAATGAGCCAAAATGGCTGGAAATCGAAAACAAACGATTTAAACCATAAAATGGTGAGGGCGACCGGTTGGGGTGGGTGTGGGCGACGCCGGTCGGCGTCATGGCCGACCTTCCCCCAACCAGCCCAGTTGTTCTTTCTGCTTTTTCCAAAATCCGAGTTTTTAACCAAAAATCCGATTTTTGCCCCTAAGTTTTAAAAAACGCAAAATGCAATCATAGACCTCATTCAATATGCATTATGCCTAACCGAGCTCGTATTGATTAAAAAAAGTCTCGGACGATAGCGGTTTTGTAAAAATGTCCGCTAATTGATCTTGAGATGGTACAAAAGATATCTCAATTTTTCGTTTTGAAACACAATCCCTTAGAAAATGATGTCGAATCTCAATATGTTTAGTACGGTTATGATGAACCGGGTTTTGAGCAATGTTTATAGCGTATATATTATCACAAAAGATAGGAACACTTTCAAAAGAACATTTATCATCCGCTAAGGTTTGTTTCATCCAAAGAAGTTGTGTACAACAAAATGCCGCAGAAATATATTCGGCTTCGGCCGTTGAAAGTGAAACACAATTTTGTTTCTTTGAAAACCAAGAAACTAGGCAATCACCTAGAAATTGACATGATCCAAAAGTACTTTTCCGATCATCAATATTTCCCGCATAATCCGAATCACTATAACCTTTAAGAGAAAAAATTTCATTCTTTGGATAGAATAAACCATATTGAATAGTGTCTTTCAAATATCTAAAAATCCTTTTAACGGCACTCATATGAGATTCTTTGGGATTGCTTTTAAAACGAGCACATAGGCATACGGCATGAAGAATATCCGGTCTACTTGCGGTTAAATAAAGTAAACTACCAATCATACCTCGATACTTAGATTCATCAACCGACTTGCCTTTTTCATCTTTGTCAATCTTGACGTTTGTTGCCATCAGGCGAGACAGTTCTTCCTTCTTCAATGCCAAATTTCTTCAAAAGCTCCTTTGTATATTTTGATTGAGAAATATAAATTCCTTCTTGGCATTGCTTAATTTGAAGTCCAAGGAAGAAGTTGAGCTCCCCCATCATGCTCATTTCAAATTCACCTTGCATTAACTTAGAAAATTTCTTGCACAAGGATTCATTAGTAGCACCAAAAATAATATCATCAACATAAATTTGCACTAATAAGCAATCTTGTCCTTTTTCAAAAACAAAGAGAGTAGTATCAACTTTACCTCTTGTAAAACCATTTTGCAAAAGAAAAGAGCTAAGTTTATCATACCATGCACGGGGTGCTTGTTTCAAACCATACAATGCCTTTTTATGTTTATAAACATCATTAGTCCTAGAAAAATTTTCAAACCCCGGAGGTTGTTTTACATAGACTTCTTCTTGAATGATACCATTTAAGAAAGCGGATTTAACATCCATTTGGTAAAGTTTGAAATTTTTATAACAAGAATAGGCAAGTAAAATATAAATAGCTTCTAAATGTGCTACGGGTGCAAATGTTTCATCATAATCAATACCTTCTTCTTGACAATAACCTTGAGCTACTAACCTTGCTTTATTTCGAACAATATTGCCTTGGTCATCAAGCTTGTTCCGGAATACCCATTTTGTGCTAATAATTGTTTGAGATGGAGGACAAGGTACTAATTCCCATACATCATTCCTTTCAAATTGATTCAACTCCTCTTGCATTTCTAAAAATCAATCCTCATCTTCAATGGCTTCCTTAGCATTTTTAGGCTCTTTTTGAGATATAAGAGCTTTCTCGGCAAATTTTCCTCGAGTCATTACTTTATCAAGGGGATCACCAATAATAAGATCTTTTGGGTGATCTCCCTTAAATTTCAATGCTACGGGAAGATTTGAAGTATCACCTTTATCTTCTTGAGGAACATTTGAGCTTGAAGGTTGATCATTTTGAGTTTCATCTTGAATAATGGGTTCAACAATATCCTCTTCATCACTTTCATCATTGGGTATCCTTTCAACACCCGAAGCATCATTGAATTTGACATGGATGGATTCTTCAACAACCCCATTAGTCTTATTGTAAACCCGATATGCTTTGCTCTTGGTTGAATACCCCATAAATATTCCTTCATCGGCCTTAGGATCAAGTTTGTCTAATTGATCCTTAGTATTCAAAATAAAACATTTGCATCCAAATATTTTGAAATAACTAATATTTGGAGTTCTTCCTTTCCAAAGCTCATATGGAGTTTTATTCATTTTAGGACGAATATAAACTCGATTAATGACATAGCAAGTGGTACTTACGGCTTCGGCCCAAAAATATTTTGGAAGTGAAAAGTCATTTAGCATGGACCGACTCATTTCTTAAAGTGTCCGATTCTTCCTTTCGGCTACTCCATTTTGTTGAGGTGTCCTTGGAGCCGAAAAATTATGACTATATCCCTTGGTTTCACAAAAGACTCTAAATTCGCCGTCAAATTCTCCACCTCGATCACTTCGAATAGACTTAATAGTATCTTCCTTTTCATTTTCAATGAGTCTACACAACTTAACAAACTCATTAACGGCATCGCTTTATTTGTAAGGAATAGAGCCCAAGTATATCTAGAAAAATCATCAACTATAACAAAAGTGTAATGTTTTCCACTTAGACTTGCCTTACCAATATCCCCATACAAATCAAGATGAAGCATTTGTAGGGGTTTGGTAGTGGAAATTTCATTTTTGGGCTTAAAACTACTCTTAACTAATTTGTTCTTTTGACAAGTGTCACATAAGCCAAGATTTTCAAAATTCAATTTGGGTAGTCCTTTTACATGTTGGTTTTTGTAAATAGTTTGCAAATTTTTGTATCCAACATGTGCAAGTCGCCTATGCCATAAACTAGTTAAATCATTATTGGCGACAAGACAAGAAACATTTTGACTAACCAAATCACTTGTACAAATTTTGTAAAGATTGCCTTTTCTAATTGCTTCACAAATAATTTTATCATTTTTGGAAATTAGGCATTTTTCTTTATTAAAAACAACATTATAATTTGAATCACAAAGTTGGCTAACACTTATCAAATTGAACTTAAGCCCTTCTACTAAAAGAACATTACTAAGAGAGAAAGAAGAGTTACCAATTTCTCCATTTCCAAGAATTTTTCCTTTGCCATTGCCAAACATGACCATACCCTCTTCTTGGAGCTTGATGTTGGTAAAAAAGTTCTCTCTTTCCGGTCATATGGCGTGAACATCCGCTGTCCACGAGCCATTTTGAATCTTCCATTGTTGTTATAGCCCCTATAACCTACAAAGGAATTATTTTTAGGTACCCTATAATTTTAGGGTCCATGGGGGTTAGCCTTGAGACCTTTAGGTCTCCAATAATAGCTAAAATTATTTTTCAATTTACAATTGCTAGAATAGTGTCCATTCTTACCACAATAAAAACAAGTAATAATACGAGGACTACTAGCACGTACAAAGGTTGGACCTTGGTCTTTTTCTTAAAGGCATTTTGAAAAGGTTTGTAACCAAGTCCTAATTTAGAATGCTCACCTCTTTGTGCATCTAAAATTTTTGTGACTTTATCAATACTTAAATTGAATCGATGCACATCCTTTTTCAAATTTTCAATATCATTTGTGAGCGTTTGTTTTTCGGTTTCAAGAGTACGTACCATAGTAAGAGTAATAGCATGAGCCTTATCAAGAGAATCATAAGAAGTAAATAATTTATCTTTTTCTAGTTTAAGCTCTTTATGCTCCTTTTTCAAATTCTTGTATTTAATAATCAAATTTTGAAACTCATTTTGCAATTCATCAAAATCACATTATAATTCATCAACTAGGGAAGAAGATGAAGATTAGAGCGCACCTCGGTATTTTCATCGCCTATGGCCATAAGGCCATGTTCGGATTCTCCTTCCTCGTCGGTTGTTTCAAGTAATTCATCCCAAGTTTTGACGTCCGCATTTAACGCCTTCTTTTTCGGAAAAGACTTTTTCTTCTTTTGTTCCTCTTCCGCTATTTTTGGGCAATAGGCTATGTAGTGCCCGGATTTTCCGCATTTGAAACATGAATTGTCTCTAGGCTTTCTTGCTTTATTTTTATTTACAAATTTTGCAAATTTTCTAACAAGAGCCGCTGTTTCTTCATCATCATCATCACTAGCATAATAAACATTATTAGAAGAACATGTTAAGCCTTTAATAATATTTTGCGTACCCGGTTTAGAAGTGGATGGTTGAGAATTTTTCCTCTCCTTGAGATATACTTCATAAATGAGGAGGTTCCCAATGAGCATCAAATTTGGATGTCCGTGATTGCCGTCACCTTTTCGGACCATAAGCCGGGAAGGGCGTTCAATACCTTGGTCACCTTGTCTTCTTCGGAGATGATCTTTCCAAGAGCCACAAGAGGATTGACAATGTTGTCAAGCCTTTCCACCATTTTTGATATGCTTTCACCATCATGCATATTGAAATTTTCAAAGTCTTTCACAAGTATTGTTTTTCTTGCTTGCTTCCCTTTCTTTGTGCCCTCATAGATGGTTTCTAATTTTTCCCAAACTTCATGTGCCGACCGTATGCCTCTTATGCGATTAATTCGGTGGCGGTAAGAGAGCAATGTAAAATATTTAAAGCCTTACCGTTTAAAGAGAAAGTCTTCTTGTCATTTTCATCGCATTCCATGAACGGCTTGGGAGTCGTGGTCCCATCCTCCAATTTTGTTGTTGGTTGAGCAGCTCCTTCAATGACCACATTCCAAATATCAAATCCGCACCCTTGTAGAAAGCACTCCATGCGGTCTTTCCAAAATGCGTAGTTGTTGGCGTCGAATAGTGGTGGCTTGTTGGTGGAGGCGCCGGTGGTGAGATAAGCTTCATTCATAGCCATGGATCTTTCCTCTTTACTCGGAACGAGCTAGCCAAAGAGTTTGGCTTTGATACCACTTGTTAGTCCAAGTGGCTACGATAATCTAGAGGGGGGTGAATAGATTATGCCGACTTTTCGCAAATCACCCTCGTTTTCGAATCAACAAGCAAATGACAAGAATGTGAATGCGGAAATTAAACAACACTCGTTGATTTAAAGAGGTTCAACCCACATAGGGCCTAATCCTCTACCACCGCAGTATCTTCGGGATGGATTTCAAAAAGAAAAAAAGATTTTATTAATTACCACAATTAATACAACACCTTGAGGATCATCACAATCCTCTTACAACACCTTCAAGGAGATCACCACAATCTTCCTTCACCACCTTTGAAGAGTACCACACTCTTCAAACACCTATCACCTAGATTACCCAAGTGTATTCTTACCATAAGAATACTCACAAGGATGTCTTGTGTTCAATGATGGACAAAATTCAAGATTACAACTCTATGAAACCAATACAAAGATTGAGTGCAAGTGTAATCAAGAATCAAAAAGCCTAGACTCAAAGATGTGCAAGTGAAAGTACTTAGGCTATTACAACAAGAATGTAAAAATGAAAGCTTGAACAATTTGCAGATTTCTTGTTGTGTGTTTTGCTTGTATGTGTTGTATATTGTGTCTTCAATTCATCCTCTATTTATAGGGAAGTCTTCACCAACATAGGCTCCCAACATAGGCTCCTCTATCTTCACTTTTGTCTACAAAAAGAAGATCACAAGATGTAGAAATATTGTACAAAACTCAAAAGTAAATCTTGCTGTCAAAAATTTCAAACAACATAACTTTGCTGTCACAAAATAGCATAGGCGGCACGGTTGCTTGCCTGTTGAAGATTTCGACCGCTTGAAAAAATTAGTGCGATCCAGTGCATGTGTCGTCGGGGGGTCGACCGGCCGACGAGGTGCGACCGGTCGCTTAGGGTGCGGAGTCGGCCTCACCACCCTTGACCTCCCTCCCTTCTTTTTTTCACAGAATTTGTTTCGCTTTGCTCGCTTTCATTTTCTCAACTCTTTCAGGTACCTGGCCGACCTCTCAGATGCACCGGCCGACTCTTAATTTGAAATGTTGTCCGATTTTTATCAAAAATAAACTTCAAGAAATACTCCAAAAAATTAGTAAAAATATTTTAAATCACTTGGGAGTATTTGGACAATATTTATAAACATTGTTTTGGTGTAAAAACCAATTTAAACAAAACCATCAAAAGTGTTGTCCATTTTTATCGAATAATAAATACTAAGAAATATTCCAAAAAATAGTAAAAACATTTTAAATCATTTAGGAGTATTTGGACAATATTTATAAATATAGTTTTGGTATAAAAACTCATTTAAACATAATCATCAAAATCATTATAAAAACATTTATCTAACAAGGCATCCCACCAAAAACAATATGGAAGATTTGAGTGTGCTAGAAATGAGAGGCCAACATTAACAATATGTTGATGTTTTCTTTCCGGTTTTCCATTTTTTTGATGAGTGTATGGACAAGGGTGTCTAAGTTGAACCCTTAAAGAGGAGAAAAATGTGGCAATAGGTCTGAATTCTCCTCCCCAGTCACATTGAAAGGCATGAATATGAGAATTGAACTGAGTTTGAACAACAAAATTAAAGTGTTTTAGAGCTGCAAGTGCTTCACCTTTTGTTTGTAGAGGATAAATCCAAGTGTAATTTGTAAAATCATCAACAAAATGCACATAGTATTTGTATCCATTACTAGAAATAGATGCAGGACCCCATACACCCGAATAAATTAGTTGAAAAGGTGCAGTGGATTTTGATTCAACTTGAGGAAAAGACACAAATTTAAGCTTTCCTAATTGGCAGGCATGACAAAAATCCAAATGAGAAGAAGAATGAGAGACATTTATTTGCTTGAGTACTTTATTCAGTACAACATATGAGCAATGACCTAGGCGTTTATGCCAAAGGTTTACATCAGAGATAGCAATATTTGATGAATTAGAAAAGTTTACAGGAGAAGTATGCAAACTTTCAGATCTTTGAGTATGAAGAGAACTGAGATCAAGCTGATAGAGGCCCCCTTGGAGTGAACCTTTCAGCAAAATTCTGTGAGTCAGCTTGTCCTTGACAAAACAAGAGTCATGATGAAATTCAATAAAGACTCAATTATCTTTGGTAAATTGAGAAATTGACAGCAATTTTTTGTAATATCAGGCACACACAGAATATTGTTTAAAAGAAGAGGTTTAGAAGAAGAAGGAAATGAAAGTATAGAGGATCCAATGTGAGAAATACCAAGTTTGGAACCATTACCTATGATGAGCTTATCATTCCCAGTGTAGGCACTTTGGAGGCCGAGGTTTTTGGATCGAAGTAACATGAGCGGGCCCCACTATCCATATACCAAGCAGATTCATTATTAGGATATCCACATTCAGTGAATGATGAGGCAGAGTTTGCATATTGAGGAGTGGATTGAAATGAAGCATGATTGGGCGTAGGTAAACTCAAATTAGCACCAGGAGATTTCAGCATGTCAGGCACAGTAGACATGTAATGAGCTTGAGCAGATGATAAATCCACACCAGTAAAGTTCACATCAAATCTTTTAAAACACTTGGAAGCAATGTGATTGTTTTTGCCACAGATTTGGCAAGAGTGGCGATTTCTGGGGTATCT
The DNA here is from genome assembly GCA_016081115.2 of Rehmannia glutinosa. Lineage (NCBI taxonomy): Eukaryota > Viridiplantae > Streptophyta > Magnoliopsida > Lamiales > Orobanchaceae > Rehmannia > Rehmannia glutinosa. Next base: position 9,441,139 of record CM071932.1, on the reverse strand, counting down.
ACCACGACCTCTACCCCTGAACCATAACCACCATGATTTCCTGAAAACATAGAACCTCTGTTTCCAAAATTCTCATTAGAGGCTCGAATATTGGCTAAATGTGCAACAGGAGAGGCATAAAGATGCACATATTCAACAGAGTTTTGTTGTTGTAGTCTCATTTCATGTGTTTGCAGTGCATATTGAACATCTTGAAGAGTAAGTTCTTCAGCTCTAGCAGTTAAATTCACAACAATTGATTCGTACTCCATACCAAGACCATTGAAAATATGTAAGATCAAATCATCATCAGAAATAGTAACTCCAGCAGCTTGAATATTATTTGTAATACCTTGCATGTGAAGTATATAATCAGAGATAGAAAGATCTCCTTTCTTCGAGCTATGAAGCTGAGCTTTCAAATGTTGAACACGAGCTCTAGATTGCGAACGAAAAGCAGTCTCCAATACAGACCATAGATCAGACGAAGTTGTACAATGAGTTATGTATCCTGTCATTGATTCAGAGATAGAAGCAATTATCCAGCTGAAAAGTAATTGATCACGATGGATCCATAGTATATAATCCGGATTAACCTCACCATCAACCAATTTCGGAGGAATTTGCACCGATCCAAATAAAAAACCTTCAAATCCATGTGCCTTAACCGTAGATAGGATTTGAAGTCTCCAATATTGATAATTCTCTCTTGTAAGACGAAGAGGAATCGAATGAAAAGTAGGAAGAGTAACCGAACCAGAGGAATCCATGAAAAAGCAGGAAAAAAAATTATCGGATCGGATAAGCTGCCGGAAAAAAAATTGACTACCAGAGATGACCACCGGCTCTGATACCATGTTAGATAAGAGAGTGCTGCACATATTTGTGTTGAGAGAAATGAAAACCAGACAATTTTATTGCTGTGAATTGAGGTATATATATACAAGTGAGATGATATCTTTATAACTAATCAGAACCGCCTAACAAAGATTATAAATGTAGATTAATGTAAAAACAGAAAAACTGAAAAGCTTCTAGAACGCTCTAATACAATGGATCGATAAATACCGTTGGAAGTACTATTGGAATATTTTTTTTCGTTGGAATTTTGCCATTCTAACGACCATGTTACCAACGATGCATTTTCTGTTGGAATCGGTAATTCCAATGGAAATTGGCCAAATTCCAACAAAATTTTTCCGTTGGAATTTCCTTATTTTCTTGTGGTGCACATAGCATAGCAAAATTAATTAAATAAAGTAGTTGATATATTACTGCTATTATACTATAAAAATAAATTTCAGTTTACTCACATAAATGATTTTATTACTAAATTTTATAATTACCTACAGAATACCGACATAAAAAAACAAATAGTTATAATTTCCCCCCCAAATTATATGTGTTTTTCTATAATATCTACTTAACTTTGAATTGTTCTACTTTATCCCCATAACTTTGCAAATTATTGGCCTTAGCACATAACTTGGAGGACATATTAAAATTACCTCTAAAAAATTATTTTCCTCAAATATATCGACTAATTATCGGCAAATCACCAATATGTTTAAATTTACCAATACAAATATTGTAAGTACTTAACAATAATTTTAGATTTTATTGGAAAATCTTTACCTACAATGGTTTTGCGTGCAATGATTTTATAGTTATCTTAATACTTACCTACAAATTTTTCTGTGGATAAATTGATTTTTTCTTGTTGTAGTGTTAGTTTATAGAACAAAGTTAGTACTCAACTTTTTTCTTGACACTACTATTTTTTTTTTCAAACACATGCACAATTAATAAAGTTCATTCTCTTTTTTATTTTAAGGAATTAGAAAAATTTGTAAACAGCTAAAAATTGAAAATTAATTAACTTGCTCACTACATGTGAAAATTAAAATGTTGGAGTATTAGCTCAAATAAAATGAAAGAGGGTTTGAATTCAGAAAATTCATAGATGGTTTCCTGAAATAGCAAAATCATGTGGGCTTCATATAGAATCACTGCGTGAGAGCTATTCAAGGCCCAAATTTCCGAAGTAAAAGATCTTGTTTGAATTCTGGATTTCCATTAAACTTGGGACCACTTTTTCACATGTATGCTAGCTCTCTCTGCCTGCAAATACCCAAAATTATGGGTCAATTTTGTGTGTAATAAAATAACTAAAGAAACATATTGTACTTAAAAAAATGAGAAAAAAATAGAATGAAAAATAAAAGTTGTTTTAGTTACCTCCTTTTCCCAATCGCATCTCATGGTAATGATGAGCAAAATTACTGTTTGAAGTGCAGTTCCACCAAATATCATTCCAGCCCATACTCCCTAATTAAGTCCATAATTGATTTATGCATATATCAATATTTAAAATAAAAATCAGTGCTTCTAGGTCTATAGACTCCGCATTTATACCAATATATTTTTCAAACAATTAAGAAAAATTACATTCTGCCTCCAAACAATTTATGTATATCTTTCTCTAATATATAAGTTAAAGATGATTTTACTGCATTTCGAGCGTGTACATATATATATATATATATATATATATAATGGGTCACAAACAAGTCTGAAGTTTCTATTTCATTTTATGTTTCATCTCGTATTCAAATATATTCATGTGACGATTTAGATATAATATGATGGAATGCAAAATGAAATATAAATGGAATAGAAGATCTCTTTTGGTCACCAACGTAACTTAAACAGATGCTTTTAAGAGTAATATGTGTGCAAATATAGCATAATATGCTTGTTAAATTCAAGTCAAATTCATTTTTAAGTTGATATTTCATCTCACACACTAGCGGAACTAGGGAGGGCCATAATGGGTCTCGGTCCAGGCCTCTTTCCGGTCCGACAATATTAAAAAAAATACTAAGAGCTTATATAATTTTTTTTAGTTTTTCATCCGATTTACTCCACTTTCGTGAGCTGCATTGTTCTCACATTTTATTTTACATATTCATGCTAAAGCATTTTTCTCATTCATTTATTATTCTTTTATGTATACATTTGAAATGCATCCGTACATATAGAATACCCAAAAAAACAAACAGTGGAAATAAAAGTTCCCAATCTTACGATTTTTGGATGCATTGGAATATTATTCTCAATTATATATATGTTAATTATGGTACTACGTAAGTAACTTGGTTAAATTTTTTTGTGACGGAATTTCATGCCCCAAAATATTTAGTATTTTTTTCTCAACTACTTAAATAATCCAAAACTATACAATCTCTCTCTCTCTCTCTCTCTCTCTCTCTCTCTCTCTCTCCTTTTTTTTTGGGTTGCCTTTTGTTTTCGTGTAGTAGCCAAACTAGACTAGTCATCATTCTCAAAAAAAAAAAACTAGACTAGTCATAAAATAGTTAACTTTGTGAATAAAAAAGAAAAAAGAAATTACCATAACTCCCATGTCAAAAACCCACTGCATTAAGATCCCAAGTGGGAGTCCAACCATATAATATGAAGCAATATTAATGTACGCCACTCGTGTTTGCCATCCCGACCCCACCGCTACTCCTGTCAAATTCCATAAAAAAAGGAGAAAAACAACAACTATTAGAAATTGAGTTTGAATTAGGGGTAAAAAAGAATTTTCACGGGCCGGTAGATTGAATCAGGACAAATAACATTATTTTGGGGAATAAATCAAGTTCATTTAAGTTTGATACAACAACAACAATAATAATAATAATAATAATAATAATAATAATAATAATAATAATAAAAAGGGATGATTACATAAAACCCCTAAAATTCTGGCTAACCACAAAATTACAAAATACCCAAGGTTTAATTCGATCTTAAATTTAAGGAGGTAACATTAATATTTCTATAAATATTAAGGGGATTTTGAAATGCATGCTTTTTTTGCTTAGAAGTGGGAAAATATAGCACGGAATCAGACCTCGATAGGTTTTTGCAATTTCATAAATCTCTGGGTTTTTTTTTGGAATTATACTGAACCTTAGGAATTTTTTTGTAATTATCCAAAAAACAAAAATTGTGTACACAACTAGCGGATGGGATCTTCTATTCCAAAATCGTGTTTCATCTCCTATTCCAACCATATGGATGATTGACACGTGTATTACACTTACCATTTTAGAACCCTACAATTTCTGCTTGATTTATGCTTGAAAATTTTTATGGTAAGTATAATACACGTGTCAATCATCCACATGGTTGGAATAGGAAATGAAACACGGTTTTGGAATAGAAGATCCCATCCGCACAACTAGAGTTTTCAAAGTGGAAAGGCCAAGTGCATTCCATATTTATTATTTTCCCAGATGTTATATAATAAAACTTTATTTATTGAAATAAATTTTATTCAAAAATAATTAGTATCATGGACAAAACCACTAAGTTTGAATAACTGCTTTCGAAATAGCTAGCTAGTAGCACAAAAACTAATTAGTTGGACTTACCAGAGAGAACTGGTTGAACACTGTTGAGAAGAATTGTTAAAGCCAAGAGAACTGTCATGCTATTAACTGAATCAAGCACAGGTTTGCTGGAAGAGAAAAACAGTGCTATTTGTTCATGAAAAACTAAAACTACGATCATTATAACCACCCCAATGGCAGTCGATGTCACCACCGACACGATGGTAGCGAATTTTGCCGCCTTCCCATTTCCGGCTCCGAGCTCATTAGCGACCCTTACTCTACATGAATCACATATACATATGTAAGTACTCATGATGAAATTTTGAAAAAAAAAAAAAAATAAGAAGAAGAAAAAGAATGAATTTGACATTAGAATTTACGATAAATAATAAAATCCCTTACCCTGTTCCAGCAAAGAAGGAGAGCGGAATACTCATCTCCCAACCGTTTATTGCCATGCTGCCATGGTTAAAATGAAATGGAAAGTTGTATACACGTGGCAATTATAATCAGAACAGGAGATGAACCACAATATTAGAATAGAAGATCTCATCCCCTATAATTGCTAACTACGCGTCGTGCAAGGAATAATACGTATATTAAATTAGCACCTCATCTAAAATTTAACACTATGGTTATCAAAAAACGTTTAACACTATGATTATATTCACTTACCAAACTGATAATGCATCAACTGCAATTGCTGCATCCTTCATATTTCCAGTCATCAGTACCAATATTCTGTAATACCAGTTCTCCAAACTGTCGCACACAAATCCACATCATATATATATATATATATATATAAAAACATATATAACAATTTAAAATTAAACTTTTGTGTAATTAGGTTATACTTAAGGGGTAATTTTCGCAAATTTAACCAAATTATTGTATACAAAATAACATAGAACAAAATTCAACAAGGAAAAACAAAATAAAAATTACCAGAGCATGACCCCAGAAGAAGCAGATAACTTCAAGAACTCCCAAAGACCCGAAAACGCTTCCATTGAAAACCCAGTCCAAGTCCCCGGACATCCACCACAAGTAGTGTATACCAACATCCCGATAATAAAAACCCACCACGAGATATTCAGAGTCGCGGTGGCCCCCACCGCTCCGAGCTCCAAAACCCTCACGAACCACCAACTGACCGCCACGTGGACCACCAGCCCAACCAACGCCGACCACATGTATATGGCGTTCTTCACCTGGCACTGCAAAAACCTCTGCAGCGGGAAAATGAAGGCGAAGCTGAAATGGAGTGGAATTAGCCAAAACGCCAAGTAGCCCGCAAGGTCAGCAACCTCTTTTGGCTGGCCCAGCAGCAACAACAGTGGTCCCGCGAAAACGTACAACGGGAGAAGCAGAACGCACATGCAAAACAACACGATCCATGAACGCTGCATGTATACGCCCAACATGTGGTATTGTTTGGCGCCGTAGGCTTGGCCGCAGAGTGTTTCAAGCGCACTCGCCATGCCCAACTAATTCAAAACCAAACGAAAAAAGTGTAATTAAGCAAATATAATGGATTCAGATTTTCTATTAGATTTTCTATTCCACTTCATATTTTATTATATATAGATACATGACATGTGTAGAATGTAGATATATTAAAAGAACCAACGGTACATATTTATTTAAGTGGCACATGTTATTCATACTGTTAAATGGAACACCAAGATAAATTAGTATAAACTCATGAACATAATGTTTGATATGATATACAAATTGCAATACAATTAAAATTGAAATAGAAAATTCTAAGTGCTAAATATGCAAACATATGATATATACATATTCTGAGGAAGTCACCATGGCGTAGCCAACACACTGGACTATCCTTAACTCAACTATTTTCTCTCTTTAATCAAAACATATATATATATATATATTTTTTTTTTGTCTCTGTGGCCTTATAGATTTCATGACATGAGTATATGATGAAACATTAAATGGAATAAAAGATCTCAATTGGACCCCAACCCAATTTAATTTAATCCATAGAACTAATTTAGTAACCACCCCACAATGTCAAAAAATTGTCCAGTACTCTTCTCTCTCCTAACTACTGGGGGGATTTTTAATATACCCCCCAAACTATGCAGAATTTTCTACATTACCCCTTAATTTTTTTTTTCTGTTTAACCTCCTGAACTATACAAAAATTTCGACAGTCCCATCTCATCCTCCCGATGAACGGAATATTCCTGTCAGATCCGCCGGCAGAAGTAGAGATGGGACCGTAGAAATTTACGTGTAGTTCAGGGGGTTAAGTAGAACAAAATAGTTTATGGAGTAATGTAGAAAATCACTCATAGTTTTTGAGGTATATTAAATTTTCCTCTAGCAATTAATCAATCAACTTTAAATTTTCATTTAACCCTTCCTCAATTCTTAGATTTAGTAGCTTACCAGGTTCAACTTTTCTCTGTGTGTACATCTAATTTAGGGATGGCAACGGGACGAGTCTGGGACGGGTTCGGCCAAACCCAGGACCCGTCCCGCGAACAAATTATTGGACCTGGGACCCACTCTGCCCCACCTTCGGACCCACCCCGCCCCACATTGAGTAATAGTCTGCTGCCAGTTATGTAGTTTTAGTTGAAGATGTTTAGTTTTAATATTTAATAATTAAATTATCAATCATTATTCATTAAGGATGAGTGGCGCCCCATTAACTGACTTCATAAAACTCTTTACCATGGTGACGATGAGGTGGCGGAGTAGGCAGAGTGTCGGAGGGGGATTAATACAGTTGAGAGACGGATAGACTAGCAGGAGGGAGAGACTCAAAATAAATAATAAATAAAAATAAGATAAAAAACATATACGGGCAGGTCCAGGGCGGGTTTATGAGGACCCGCTACCCGCCCCGAACCCGCGGTTTTTTTTTTTTTAAAAAATGGGACCAAGACCCGCCCGGACCTGTTCACCCGGGTTTGAACCCGGCTCAAGCGGGACGGGTTTGATGCGGAGCCGGGTTTTGACCCGCCTCTTTGCCATTCCTAATTTAATTGTAAATGCTTGAATTATGTGTGCCCGTAAACATGTGTGTATATATGCTTGTATAATATGTTATAGTTTCATTCAATTTTTGTCAAAATGGTGTTTCGATTTCAATTAAAGAAAAGAATCTTGAATTGTGAACACATAGGCCTTGTTTGTTTATGTTTCCAAGGCCTCATTTCCAATTTCCAACTATTCATATAAATAGAATCATGTTTGTTTAAAAAATTTCCAATGGAAATCATCATTTCCACTTTCCTCTTTTCACATAAAACATCATCTCAAACCTACAATTTCAATTCTCAACCCTATACACTACCCTACATTACTTATCAATCACTATTCTTATTTTTTAATCTAATTATATATGTGGGACCCTCCATTACCAACTTTATCTACTTAAAATACTATTATATATATTTAATGGGACCCACTAGCCTACAATCTTACAAATATAATATTATAATATTCATTTTCCAACACTAGAAACTAGAAATAGTCCATGGAAAAATAACCATACAAGGCCATAACTTTTACCCGTGTCAAGGGAGTAAGCATGGGGCGTGAGGCAAGATTTAGAAAAGATCTATATAGAAAAAATTAGAGAAATTTTATGTTTCTTGTTTTTTTAGTTGCAATATATAAGTTTAATATTTAAGAGGTTCTAACATATTATTTTTCGTAGACAATCCATTTAATATATCTTGCCACAATAAACAAATAAGCATGCTATTTTGAGAAATTTCTCAGCTGCAGAATATTATGATTTGTTTTTTTTTTTTTTTTAAGTTTTGATATGTAAAATAATTCAATAGACAGTAAAGGGAACTACAAAAATATAGAAGCCTAGGAGATAACATTAATAGAGAAATTGCAACATTTAATTCTTAATCTTAAATCTCATGATCAATTAGGTACTAATGTTTTATAAGCATATTAAAGTCTAAAGAGAGTAAGAATTCATATTTTGCAGACACATAATTATCTATCGAGTCCCAATTGCAACATTCAATTCTTAATCTTAAATCTCATGATCAATTAGGTACTAATATTTTACTTTTGGTATAAGAAAAATCACTCATTATATAGTATATATACACATTTATATTTGACATTAAGGGACCTAGATCCGTTATTGCAGGGCTTGAGGCACGCAATCGCCTCAATTGCTTCCTAGATGTTAGTAGTCTTCTTATATATATATATATATATATATATATATATATAGTATCGTATTCAATGTCTAACATGTTTCATGATTACCATACAACAAACCTAACATGCACATGAAAAATAACAACAATAACAATAACAATAATAATAATAATAATAATAATAATAATAATAATAATAATAATAATAATAATAATAATAATAATAATAATAATAATAATAATAATCACCACGCCTCCATCTAAAATCATGATTCCACACCATAAAACAAACAAGAAACATGCATATGAGAGAGAGAGAGAGAGAGAGAGAGAGAGAGAGAGAGAGAGAGAGAGAGAGAGAGAGAGAGAGAGAGAGAGAGAGAGAGAGAGTACCAAGAGACCAAAATCAAAACCAGTAATGACACTAATGAGGATGGAGATGGCAGCAAGTTCGGTGTCTCCGAGGTGACCTGCGAAAGCTTGGGTGACAACATTATAAGAATATGTTGAGAGTCGACTCAGAATAGCTGGTCCAATTATTCGCCATAGCATCTTTGATTCAACCCAAAACCTTCTCCCAAGACCACCTTCATTTTCATGTGATCTATTCTCAAATTTCACCAACAATGGAGCCTTGCTTTCCTCTCCCATACTTTTCCACACCCACTACTCTTAATTTGATCTCTTAATATTCCCTGCTGTTACCCTTATTTCTTTATATACACGAAAATGTAACACTTGTTGTAAAAAATTATAATATTTAATATAACACCAAATGTAACGTTTTTTTCTAAACTGAAATATTTTTTTCCCCAAAAGATATTTGCTTATTTAAAAGGGAAAATTACAAAATTGGTCCTATAACTATAGGCAGTTTGCAATTTTGGTCCTTAAGTATTGAGTTTGCAAAATTGGTCCTGTAAGTTTGAAAGTTTTTGCAAAATTGGTCCTATATGTTTCATACCTAAGCAATTTTGGTCCTATAAGCTTCAAGTTGTTGCAAAATTGGTCCTCTGGGATTATTTAATATTTTTAAAATACCAAAAATACCCTTATACACATCAACGACTTATTTGACTAATCAGAGCCAGGTTTATTAAGAACTTTTAGTTATATTTATTATATTTATGTACTTAACAATTGGTGAGGAGAATTTTCTCCAAGAAAATAGATCTGGACAATTGACCAAGATGTCTACCTTGCAGGACATATCATCAAATTTTGACGATGTATGCACAAGAACACCATTCTCCTCCCAAAAGCAGATTACTGATGTAATAAATATTTCTTCAAGTTCTTAATAAAATTGGGCTTTCTGCTTCAACATGGTGTTCATAATGTTCTATTAATTTATCCCGTTTGAGAATTATTTTATACGCCTGGAGTAGAAAACGAATCAAGGATGTGTTGCGCAGTTGTTGAAGGGGTCGGATAACTTGTAAATCATCTTCCCCTTTGGTTGAAGTTGAACAGTGCAAACTGTTTGTCAAACGGTCTAGGGGCAGTAATTTCCCGACTGGTGGTGTTGCTAGCCATCTCACCCGGTGCTGTTTTGGTCAAAGAAGATATGAATTTTAAGGGATTTATTAATTTTACGAAAGCATGTTGGGCCTCATATAGTCGTGATGGACTATTTTATCAAAATTTAGTATGAAATTAGATTATTTAGAATTGTGAGGATTTTGTAGAAGTATGCCCTATTGAGTTTATAGGTTGGAAACCTGACATGATCTATTTAAAACATCTGAATAGAGACTGAATCTAAGTATGTGTAACAATGCCACGAACAAAGTAGGTGTCAAAAAATGTGAATCTTTTATTCTATAAAATCTGGGTTTATCTGGATAGAATAACTATGATGTGTTAAGGACTAAAATTGTTAATACTCGAAAGTTATAGGACTAAAATTGCTAATGTTAGAAAGATAAAGAACCAAAAAATGCTACTTAGCATAAGGGCAAAATTGTCCAGGACCAAAACTGCAACTTTAAAAGATAAAGAACTAAAATTGCAACTATCCCAAAGTTACAGGACTAAAATTGCAATTTACCCTATTTAAAATACGTAATTATTTAACACCACTAACTTAATTTCAAACATTATTTTAAAAGTAATAATAAAAAAATATACAGATTTTTACTTTTCAATTTTCCTATAGAACTCTATGTTAATTGAAAGGAGTCCTTCTATTTTAGGACCGATGGGGACTATGTTTTCACTTCAATGTATGCCAAGGCAATAAACAAGAAGAGTAAATAGGCAAAAGTAGCTAAGAAAAATGATATAGTTCAAGAAAGAGTCGTCTTATTTCCTTACTTCTTCGTTCTTTCTAATTCATTCACATCCATTGTCGGGAAAAGGCTTGGAATATCTTTTCTACCCACTTTTATGGTTCTTTTACGTCAAAATACCCTTGACACTTGAATACAAAAGCAAAAGTAGGTGAAAAAGCAAAAAATAGGTGCGTCATATTTCTCTCACATAAAATATATTTTCTTTATTTTCAGATTTTTAACACAAGTTGTAGTTTTATTAAAATAAATTCAGATTTTTATAAAATCGTTTAGTATAAAAAAATATTTTGAAAGAAATTTTGAGTTTTATTATTTTATAATTTTAAGATATTTTAAATAAATGGAAAATGTTTAAAAAAAAGTGTATAGTTTTTTTTTAAAATTTTTCATATTTAATATTTTATAATTTTTTTATTTTAAAATAACTTCGATAGTTTTTTATTTTTTAAACTAATTATTGTGTTTATTATATTTTAATATTCATATTTTAAAATAATTTTGTGGATTAAATTAATTCTCGCTGCTGCTCGTTGACAGTAGAATTTTTTTTAGACTTAGAATTCTTTTGCAAAATTGATCCAACATGCATTAAATGTTCTAAAATTGAGAACATTCTTTTAACCGTTATATAATATAACCTATTGTATTAAAACACGTTATATTATATATCGTGTTATAATATAACACGTTATGCATTATAACATGTTACAGTATTATAACATGTTATAATGTAACACGTTATAATATATAACGTGTTATTGTATAATACATTATACTATAATGTGTTATAATGTAACACGGTATAGTATATAATGAGTTATACTATATAATACGTTATAATATATATAACACATTATAATATATTACGTGTTATAGTATAACATGTTATACTATAACGTGTTATAATGTAACACGTTATAATATATAACGTGTTATAATGTAACACGTTATAATATATAACGTGTTATAATGTAACACATTATATATTATAACGTGTTATAATATAACACATTATAGTATAACACGTTATATTATAACACGTTCTAAACTAAAAATTTTGGTAAAGTAAAAAGTGAAAGTATAAAAGAAAAAGAAAGTGAAAGTAAAAGAGTTAAATTAGGGGTGTTTCACTCAATTTAGGTATAAAAATAGCGTTTTTAAAAAAGTGAGTAGAAAAGAGTTTTCTCTATCCAAATTGGCTAGTTAAATTTTTTTCCCAAATAAGAATGGCCTCATATATCGATCCAAAAATAAAAATAAATTTTTACAACTCATTATATTTTCTTCTATTATAACAATTAAATATTAAATGATTCATATCTCTAAAACTTAAGGTTTTAAATGAGGTGGTCATTCAGAGCACTACAAGAAAACAAAGAAATTCCAACGGGAAAAATATGTTGGAATTTGGCCAATTACCGTTGGAATTATCGATTCCAACGAAAATTCCAACATAAAATGCATCGTTGGTAAAATGGTCATTGGAATGATGACATTCCAATGGAAATTCCAATGGAAAAATATTCCAACGGAATTTCCAACATTATTTATCCATTGGAATATATAATCGTTGGAAAGAACTCCAATATTTTTTCTAACACTAATTCCAACAGAGTTATACCATTGGAATATATTTAATCGTTGAAAAAAATTCCAACGGTTATTGCAACGAAATTATACTATTGGAATTTAGTCAAATGGTATATATCTGTTGGAATATTCAATCAATTTATCTCATTATCTAATATCTTTAACTTCCCAGTAGGTCACTCATCATCAATTTGTCCCAAACCAAGCACATTTAACCATGTAGTTTCCATGTGATTGACTCCAGAAGAGAAGATATATTTTGTCGATATAGATTATACTATCAAATCATTTAACCCCTATTAAAATTTTCCAGTGGTATTGGAATTTCCAATGGAATTTTCCAAAAACATGTTGTACCATTGGAATTTCCGTTGGAATTTTAAAAACTCCAACAGAAATTCCAACGATTAATTCTAATATTTAGTTTACCGTTGAAATTTTTGTTGGAATTTTCCAATGGTATGTGTTAGCGATGAAATTTCTGTAGGAACTTTTTTAAAATTCCGACAGTATTTCCAATGGTTTATTATTAATGTTGAATCACTGTTGGAATTTTCCAACGGTTAGTTGTGGTGTTGGAATTTTAAATTCCAACATGAATTCTAACATTTTATACCAACGGTTTTGTTTACCGTTGGAATTTTCATTGGAATATTCCAACGATATAATGTAGCATTGGAATTTCTGTTGGAATTTTATTTCTATTTCGTTGAAATTTGATTGTTTTCTTGTAGTGGAGTCGGACCAAACATGAGATCAAGAGGTCTGAGTTCAAATCTCACCCTCACCCCACATATACAAGGGCCCACGTGCCTGCTTCATAAACAACATTTTATACTTTCTATAAAATTACTTAGAGTACTTAAATGTTGAACAACAAAAAATAAATATCATTAGTGCCAAATAAATGTAATTATACTTATTTTAATAAATATAATCATTAGTACTCAAAATACAAGGGCCCACGTGCCTGCTTCATAAACAATAATTTGTTGCCCCCGGGACATAGCTCAACTGGTAAATGACTTAGGTGACGTGATGTCTGATTGTTGCCACCCACAGTGTGATTATCCGAATCCCTCTGCTAAAGATTTACAGGGTGTAGGAGAACTTCTTGTGTGGTGACTCTGTCTTCGGCAGTCCAAGGACCCTGACTAGTTGAGGCATGACCCGCACTTCACATTCTCCACGATGCTCTAGGGCAAGTGCAGTAGGGGCCCTCCAGGATGTGGTTCATCTTTTTTTTTTTTTTAGTACTAAAAATTTGTCGTACCTATTTAATTATACTTCGAAACTTAAAAAACGAACAGCACGAGGGGAGTATTTCAATGTTCAACAAAACATAAAAATCATTCTGAGGATATATAAACTGTTGTCGATTAGTGCCATGCGCAACACGAGTTTCAAACTGAATATTCATAGTTAAACTGTACATGCATGCAATCAATTCACTTTCTAGATAACTTTTAATAAAATGGATCCCTGATATATATTCTTTTTAACATGAGCTTTTCGTATATGATTTTATTTTATTTCTTGTAGAATGGAAATCACTTCGCCTTCCCTAAACTAATTAAGGCTTGTTATATGCGCCTCGAACTATGAAAATGTACAATTCGCCACCTTCCTCACGAAAAATGGAAAACATTTTTATTTTTTTAAATTTATCCCTCTTTTCAATTTGTTTGAAAAATATAGAGTTCAAATATTGAGACGTTAAAACTTATTTGCATTATAATATATAACAGGCATAATAACAAAAACTACCATTGAAGTTCAATCTAATTACCAAAAAAAACAAATCAATTATCTTTCAAAATTACAAATAAGCCCTTAAGTTATTACAAACATGTTGGAATTGGTGTAGAAATTGGTTGTTGACCCGATTTTGACCAAATATTTAAGTGGTTTCCATTAGTGAAAAATGGAATTAAATTATTTATAAAAATTCTACTAAGTGAGGATGAGATTGGCATTTGGAAGTTCTCAAAACCAATTTCGGGTGAATGAAAAATTAATGCTAGAAGTTAGCCACTTTAAACTAGAAATTGGTATGGAAAATGGAATATGTGGGAAATGAGAAATGCCCCATCCCACATAGAGTAGAAAGCCAAAGTTTGCTCAATTTATAAATTCCAAGTTGGACAAGGTTCGGGCCCTTGGGGCACAAAATATTTTAAAGGGGTGAGGACATACATGTTTGTGGGTTTGATTTAAAACACACACGCGTGCCACCGTCCGACCGACACGGTTCGGGTCGCGGGTCGTGGGCTTGAGCTTGGGCTTGAGATTCAATGCCCTTATACTTTTCGGACCAAATTTATTTAAAACCCTTTAAAATTAAATAATAATTTTTTAATTAAATAATTAATTTTTTTCCAACAAATGGGTGGTGCGTGGATGCGCAATTGTGCGGGCGTGCGCGGGAACTATGGAATACTTTATACGAGATATCCAGCAGTATTAGAAGGATATTGTGATGGCAATTGGATATCAGACACAAAAGATTCTATGTCCATGAGTGGATATGTTTTCACTATAAGAGGAGAAACGGTGTCGTGGAAGTCTTATAAGCAGACGTGCATAGCTTGATCCACTATGGAATCCCAGTCCATTACCTTAGATAAAGCTGGAGAAGAAGCAAAATGACTTAGAAACTTCTTAGAGGATATTCCTTGTTGGAATAAGTAGGTGCCTGCTGTTTTGATACAATGTGATAGTCAATCAGCAATTGGAAGGGCACAAAGTAGTATATATAATGGTAGGTCTAGACATATTCATCGAAGAGACAATACCATTAGACAATTGATTTCGAATGGGGTTATTTCGATTGACTACGTGAAGTCAAAGAAAAACCTTGCTGATCCGCTCACGAAAGGAACAAATCGAGATCAATTGTATAAATTGTTAAGAGAAATAAGTTTAAAATCCACAAAATAAGGAATGTTCATAGTGGTAATCCAACCTTGTGAATTGGAGATCCCAAAACTTTGGTTCAATGGGACAACTAAGTTATGAATGTTCATCTGAACACTTGAAAAATGTGTTAGCTCATTCCCGAAACTTCCAAGCGAAATAGAAACCTGTTGAATATGGTAATGTTAAGCTTAAGACTTTTAATGATTCATATATCGAAAGGTGGAATATATCAGGATACTCTTCAATTGGAGATCGCCTATATAAGTGAGAAGTAATGGCTGCTCAAAAGAAACACTTATTAATCTAATATATGGCCAGGGCCGAAATGGACACAACGTGAGAACAACAAGTGTTAGAATTGTTATTGTGTAAGTACTGTTGTCTCGGACTACACAAACGACTGAGTAGTTCAAGACATCGCGTCACTAACCATCTAGTAAATCCAATAGTATTTTACTAAGGAAGGTTTAAAGCTAAAAGCTACCTATCCAGATGAAATAACAGTTCACGGGAGTTTCAAGCGAATTTGCATACACGCATGCATTAAATTCATTCATCTGGGGATTATTGGAATTTAGTGTAGAAATTGGGTGTTGACCCAATTTTGACCAAATATTTAAGTGGTTTCTATTAGTAAAAATAGAATTAAATAATTCGTAAAAATTCTACTAAGTGACTAGATGAGATTGACATTGGAATTTCTTAAAACCAATTTCGGGTGAATAAGAAATTAATGCTAGAAGTTAGCCACTTTAAACTCGAAATTGGTATGGAAAATAGAAAATATGGGGAAGGAGAAATGCTCCATCCCACATAGAGTAGAAAACCAAAGTTTGCTCAATTTATAAATCCAAAGTTGGACAATTGGGTTTGGGCCCTTGGGGCATCAAAGTTTTTAAAGGGGTGAGGACATACATGCTTGTGAGTTTGGTTCAAAACACACGCGCGTGCACGCGCGCTGCCGCTGCCCAGCTCGGCTCGGTCCGGCCCAGCCCGAGTCCGGACCTGGGCCGTGGGCCTGGGCTTGGGCTTCAAGGCCCTTATACGTTTTGGACCAAATTTATTTAAAACTTTTTAAAATTAATTAATTATTTATTATTTATATAATTTATTTTTCCAACCGCGCGTGCGCACCGCGAGAATAGTGAACGTAATTAGACGCGCGCACAGGTGAGAGGCTACGCACACGTCTGAATAGATGCACCTGTTCGAGCAACCAGGTGCATTTGTTGGCTGTAGACATGTCTTTTGATCCAAACAACATGTCCTTTCCAACGGCCACCTTGATGACTATAAATACAAGGCCCCTACAGATGAAATCTGGTACGAAATAATCAACCTAAAATCGAGTCATTGCATTACATCATATTGATATCATTTCTTTCAAAGCTTGAAAGCCTTAAACATTTTAGTTCACTATAGTTTCGACTTTTGCAAGTGCTGCTAAGTCGAAATGGTAAAGTCGTTGTATCTTAGGGACGAGCACCGAAACCATAAGCACTACGTATACGGGGCGATTTTGTCTTACGGAAACTCTATTAAATACAGGCCTCGACTTAATCCTGTCCTATTTTTTCAAACACTTTAGCCACATCTTGTAAATAGTAAACCACCCATTCAACAATTGCAAGACATAATCTTCTTTTTCTATTTTCATGAAGATGGCATCCATTTCATTTACTCCGATGACTGCTGCTCCTACTCACGGAGAAAAACCGGCGAAGTTCTCTGGTGTTGTCTTCAAATGCCTGGCAACAGAAGATGCTCTTTTACCTCACTATGCTGGGTCTGTCCCGTTTTCTGAATAAGGACCCCCCTATCGTTGGCGATGAAGAATCAGACAACCGACGGAGATTCGGTATGGATGCTTGGCATAATAATGATTTTCTCTATCGGAACCAAGGTTTGAACGGGCTAGATGGCACCCTCTATAATGTCTATAGTTCGTTCAAAACGTCCAAAGAGTTGTGGGACTCTTTGGAGAAGAAATACAAAACAGAAGATGCCGACACAAAGAAATTTGCTGTCGGCAAATTTCTGGATTTTAAGATGGTTGACACCAAAACTGTGATCAGTCAAGTTCAAACAATTCATATCATACTTCATGACTTGGTGTCTGAAGGGATGATTTTGAATGAGTCTTTCCAAGTGGCTGCGTTAATCGAAAAATTTCCAAGCGCAAAGAAATGGGGCTTGAGGATCTAATAGCTCAGCTTTAGATTGAGGAAGACAACCGAAAATCCGAAGTGAAG
Organism: Rehmannia glutinosa; assembly: GCA_016081115.2. Taxonomy (NCBI): domain Eukaryota; kingdom Viridiplantae; phylum Streptophyta; class Magnoliopsida; order Lamiales; family Orobanchaceae; genus Rehmannia; species Rehmannia glutinosa. Next base: position 9,423,533 of record CM071932.1, on the reverse strand, counting down.
TCTAGTAAATCTAGAATGGAGGCCAAGACCAATCTAGCTGAATCGAGCACTAGCATAGCTGAATCAAGCACTAGCATGAAACGAAAGCATTTCGGAAAAGACAAGGGGAGTGCCAGGAAATTCAAGGGGAATTGCTACAACTTTTGCAAATCAAACTACATGGCCAAGGATTGCCGACACCCGAAAAAGGATAATCAAATTGGAAACCAAGAACAAGCCAATGTGACCGAGGATAAGTCTGTTCCGATAGACATATCAGAGCTCGTTCTTACCGCCATTGTGTTTGAAGCCAATATGGTGGATAACCCAAGGGAGTGGTAGATAGATACCGAGGCTACTCATCACATTTGTGCCGACAATGAGATGTTCTCATCCTACACTTCGATAAATAGAAGGAAGCTTTTCATGGGAAACTCTTTGACTTACAAAACCGTGGAGCTTGGAAAGGTTGTGCTCAAGCTGACTTCCGGAAAGGAGCTTACGCTTGTGGATGTGCTGTATGTCCTGGATATCCGCAAGAACTTGGTTTTTGGTCCTTTGTTTAGTAAGGCCCAGTTTAGACTAGTGTTTTGAGTCCGAAAAGTTTGTAATGACCAAGAATGGTAAGTTTCTGTGTAAGGGCTACCTTGATAAAGGGCTCTTTAAAATGTATGTAATGTCTATTTTTCGCCACGAGGTGAAGAATAAAAACGTTACTTCTGTTTACTTGTTGGATTGTTCTAATTTATGGCATGATAGATTAGGACACGTAAAATTCAACATAATCAAAAGGTTAGTGAATCTGGATTTAATACCTACGTTTAAAACTGATTCACATGACAAATGCGAAATTTGTGTTGAAGCAAAATTGGCTAAAGCACCGTTTCATTTGGTAACGAGAAGTACCAAACTACTCGAGTTAAATCACACAGTTATGTTTGATTTAAAACTTGTGCAAACTCGAGGAGGGAAAAAGTACTTTATAACATTTATTGATGATTGCACAAGATATTGCTATGTATATCTTTTGAGAAGCAAAGATGAAGCTTTAATGGCTTTTAAAACTTATAAAAATAAAGTTGAAAATCAGCTTAATTTGAAAATTAAGATGATTCGAAGTGATAGAGGCGGAGAGTATGTTGCTCCATTTTAAGAATTCTGCTCGGAAGCGGGTATAATCCATCAAATGACAGATCCCTACTCACCTCAATCAAATGTTGTAGCAGAACGCAAAAATCGAACTCTTAAGGAGATAATGAATGCAATGTTGATAAGCTCTGGCTTACCCTAAAACTTGTGGGGGGGAAGTCATACTTTCTGCAAACTACATTCTGAATAATATCCCACACAAAGGTAAAGTTGAAACTCCATATGAGTTATGGAAAGAATGTAAACCGTCATATAAATACCTCAAAGTGTGGGGGTGTTTGGCTAAAGCCGAAGTAGCAAAGCCTAAATAAATTAGAATCGGTCCGAAGATGGTAGATTGTGTTTTCATTAGATATGCTATCAATAGTAGTACATATCGATCTTTAGTGCACAAGTCAGCTATTCCTGATTTAACTGAAGGAATGATATTTGAATCAAGGAATGTTGTATTCTTCAAGAATATCTTTCCGAATAAAGAAAAGAAAGAAGAAATCTCTGGAAAGAAGCTAACAATAATGAAATAGATTTCATCATGCAAAATAACACTTGGGAAAAGGCCTTCTTCAGCGTAGGTCAGCGAGTATTCTATCATTAGAAAAGGCCTGAGACCGAACTTTTCCATTATATCAGCTATCTTCTTCACTAAGGTTTCATCGGAACCCTGCTTTATCATTCCTTCCAAATCCACAAGTCGATCTAGAGTGGATTTGCTTCGATAACTTAACAAAATCAAGTTTTGGTGCCATTTTTAGAGAGTTTTACCGAATAAAACTTGATAGATTTACTTGAGGACTGGTAGGGTTTGCGAGAGAGATGAACTTGCTTTTCTCTTGCTTTGAAGATGAACAGTTTTTAGTGTGAGAGAGAAACTGAAAGAAAATGAGTATATAAGGGTTATGAAAGGACGTGTTTTTGGTTTTTGAAATTTGATCAAGATCAACGGCTCAGATTTAGCACGCTGAACCACATTTAATTCCTCGCATTTAATGCGGCAAAGCATTTATATCTAATCATATACTTAGTGTGTAGCTTTTGACTGTACGCGTCATTATTACACTGACGTTATCCTTAAAAACATTCCCGCTCATTAAAAACGACTGCATTTTTTTTTGTCACTTAGCTCATAAATGACTTAGCTTATGTCAAAGGTGACTTAAATCAACTTCTCTCTTTTCATTAAGCGACTCAGCTGTCAGCTAACTCAATACAACTGACTTTCCGATATGGCTGTTTCACTTGGCTGATGTGAAAATCTTGTTCATTTCTCACTTTCTATCTTCCATCTCTTCTGATTGAGTCTTCTGAGTATTAACTCAGCTCAATTAACCCTAGCTCATGCTTAAGCTCTTCAAATCTTGATTCACATAAGGGCTTGGTGAAAATGTCAGCTCACTGTTTATCAGTTGAGATGTATTCCAAAACGATATCTTTCTTTTCAACATGATCTCTTATGAAACGATATCTGACATCAATGTGCTTTGTTCTTGAATGCAACACAGGATTCTGAGTAATTGCAATAGCACTTGTGTTGTCACACATAATTGGCATTCATTTTTCTTAAAATTTCATAATCTCACAGCTGTTGTCTCATCCATAAGACTCGGGCACAACAGCTGCCCGCAGCTATATACTCTGCTTCAGTTGTGGATGTGGCTATTGAGTTTTACTTCTTGCTAAACCATGAAACTAACCTATTTCCAAGCATTTAACATGTACCCTGTAGGTCCCAAGGGGTGTGAGTAAGGTTTAGAAGGGGGGGTTGAATAAACCTTACCAACTTTTCAATTTTAGTCCTTTTAAAATATTTCAGAGTTAAATATATAGCTAAGTCCTTGAGGGAAAACTAAGTTAGTTAATCAGCAAAATTAGCCACTCAACAGACTCGATTGAGCTGTTGATAGAATAACTCAGCTGTTTAGTCTAAACCTTAACTTGGGTGTGATGAGATTTTCAGCGGAAGACTTAACACCCTTGAATTTGGTTTAAGTTTGTTTTAACACTTGGTTTTAGCTCTTTGTTAATTATCAGTTGGATAGCAAATTATCAGCAGATATAAAATGATATGCAAAACGTAAATGCTGAAATGTAAATGACACAATAATTTTTATAGAGGTTCGAAGATGGGGTAATTCTTCTACTCCTCTCTTCTCCAACTCCTGGAGGAATCCACTAAGTATTGATCAGAGTATAAAGTGGTTATCACCGGATATAAGTCTTGATCACACAACCGACTTGCTCCTTTGGGACTCGGTGCGGAGATGCCTTGGTCACACGGTGGCTTCTCGCACGACTCGGCTTCTTCACAGGCGGCCGCTTGCTACTTTCAACTCACTTGCTCATGCTTCTTGGATTTGATCACGAAGCCCTCCAATAACTTGAGACTGGTTCGACCTTGAACCTTCCTACAATCCACCTTGGAATGTAGACCCCTTTTGATTCTTCAAAAGTTTCCTCTTCAACAATTTGAAGTCGTCTTTCCTTCACAGCTTGGTGTTGGATTGATTTCCTTCGAAAGTTAGGCTTGAGGATTTGCTGAATAACTTGAGAATATTTTGCAGGTCACAGTTTGAATAATAGCTTGAGTATTCGTGGTTCAGGTGTGCAAGGTAACTTTTTCTGAAAGAGATTCCTCAGCCTTTTATAGTGAACTTTCAAAAAATCTGCCCGTTGAAGAGATAGGCTGATTTTCAAAAGTCACTTGTGTTCGTTGGCGTGTCTTGTTGCAGTCCTTGATATTGACGTTTCCTCGTATTAAATGAACATTCAACTTTTCAGAGTCTGACACAAGGTGCAATGCTTCCCATTGGTTTATTCTTTTTGCACGCTTCTGGGACTGACCACTTTAAGACATGGCAGCATGGAAGTATTAATTGTTTAGGTAATATTCTTGACTTCTGTGCAACGGATTCCTTTCAGTTGTCTTGACTTGACTGCCTTTTCCCTAGGTGAATTGAGTCTGCTCCAATGATTGAGAGACTCATCTGTCACTTCAACTTGACTTAGCTTCTTGAGTTGACTTGACTGACACTTCACACAGCTGACTCGCAGCTGATACTCCTTCAGACGAGTTCTTGACTCCTCTTCCTTGCCACACTCAGCTGCTTCACAGCGGAGTCTTCATTATAGTCTTCAGTTGACTTCTTGCATATCCAGGCATAGCTGACTTGACTCAGCTCGTACAACCCTATCTATTACAATGCAAATTACAAGGAAAATGAGGTGCCAACTTTCTAGTCTAAGTTTTACATGGCATTCATCAAAACCTAAACAATAAATTTCCTAACAATTTCCCCCTTTTTGATGATGCCAAAACTTAAGACATTCATACAAAATGTAAATAGCAAATATACAGACAAACAATGTAGAAACAAAGAATGTATGCGTAGAATCGATCTTTTTATTGATCATAACATTCTTGTCCTTTACATAGCTGTTTACAATATGTATCAGAGCAAACATAACATTCTATATCTATGCAAAAATATAGAGATTACAGAGTTTTTTTTCATCGTACAGAAGACTTACATTCTGTTGGGAAATTTATTGTTTAGATTTTGATGAATGCCATGTAAAACTTAGAATAGGAAGTTGGCACCCCAATATTTGTTGTAAACCGCATTGTAATAAATAGGGCTGGTCAAGTGAGTTAAGTCGCCTATGCCCAAACATGCAAGAAGACAATCAAGACTAGAAGGAAGACTCATTTGCAAGACAACCGAGTATGGCAAAGAAGAGAAGACGGGAACTCTATGAAGGAGCGAGTGAGATGCGGTGAGTGGAGTATCGTCAAGTCAACTCAAGAAAAGCCAAGTCTCAAGTTGAGGTGACGGAAGAGTCATCCAATGATTGGAAGTCGACTCTAAGTCACCTGGGGAAAGCAAGGAAATGCGAGTCAAGTCGAGATAATCGAAAAAGATCCGTTGTATTTAAATTAAGAGAATTACTTAAACAAGTAATATCTCCATGCTACTTTTCTCGAAGTGCTCAGTCCCAGAAGCGTGCAAAAGGAATAAACCAATGGGAAGCACTACACCATGTCAGAACTCTGAAAAGGTGAAGAACAATTCATACGAGGAAATGGGAATTCCAAGGACTACAACAAGACAAGCCAACGACCACAAGTGACTTTCAAAAATTAAGCCTATCTCTTCAACGGGCGTGATTTTTGAAAGATCACTATAAAAGGCCGAGGAATGACTCGAGAGAAGTAGACGAGAACCACAAACATTCAAGCATTTATTAGAATCAGAACTGAAATATTCTCAAGTCATTAAACGCTCAATCCTCAAGCCTACACTACGAAGAACATCAATCCAACACTCACCGTGAAGGAACGATAACTTCAATCGGTTGAAGAGGAAAGTCTGAAAAATCAAGGGGTCTACATTCCACGAAGGATTGTAGGAAGGTTCAAGGTCGAACCAAGTCTTGAGCTTTTGGAGGGCTTCATGATCAAATCCAAAGAGCTTGAGCAAGTGGGTCTGTAGTAGCAAGGCATTTTGCCTGTGAAGAAAGAAGTCGAGTCGCACGAGAAGCCACGGTGAGTGATCAAGGCGTCTCTAGACTTAGTCCCAAAGGATCAAGTCATTTGTGTGATCAAGACTTGTATTCCGGTTTACCACTTTGTGTACCGATCAATACCTAGTGGATTCCTCCAGGAGTTGGAGAAGAGAGGAGTAGAAGAATTACCCCATCTTCGAACCTCTATAAAAATCTTATTGTGTCATTTACATTTCAACACTTTAATTCTTGCATCATATTTGTTTAATTTCACGACATATTTGCTATCCATTAGATAACCTCTAAGTACTAAATCAAGCTCTAAATCTCTACTTAACCAAACTTAAGGGTGTTAAGTCTTCCAAAAAAACAAACCACGATTGAGTTAATTTAGACTTAATTTGAGTTATTCCATCAACACCTCGGTTGAGTCGTTGAGAGACTAACTCTCTTGATTAACTAAATTGGTTGTCCACCAAGGACACAATCTTTGTGTAGTATCAACTCGAATTTTTAAAAGGACTAAATCAAAAATTTGGTAAGGTTTATTCAACCCCTTCTAAACCTTACACTTACACCCCTTGGGACCTACACATTCATATGTATTTATAATAGTAAAGTACATGAATGGGTGGACAACAACACTTCATCTTTCTTTGTCCTCCTTCTTTCCTCCTCCTCGGCTGCCTTCTCCTGGTCTTACGGTCTCTTCCTCTTCTTTTCTTCTTCAGCTTCTTTCTTTTTCTCGTAGGCTCTTCTGGCAGCTTCATCTTTTCTCTTTCTTTCTTGCCTCCGTTGACTTTCTTCCCACAGCTGATCTTGTCTCTTATTTTCTTCTTCAATCCTTTTGACATAGTCAGCATTCTTCCTAGCCACTTCCCGGTTGGCTACTTCATCATATCCAGCCCAGTAGATCCTTCCCTTCTTGCCAGGATCTACGTATTCGATATTTTTAGGTAGAGGTCTGGGTCTGAAACTTCTTCCTCCACTGCTTCTACCTCTTCCTCTGGGGTGTGTATTGTACTGGGGCCTTCTTCTTTCCAGCAGAGTGACCAGCAGAGTGACTGCTAGGAGTCTGCTGCCTGTCTTTCTTCACATAGCTTTAGGCCTTTTTCCCAATACAAGTCCCAGGCTTGGGCTATGGACATATCTTTGAAGTATCCCTCAGATTCGAGCGTTTTGAATTCTTCCACTGACCGTGGCTCGTCTCCGTTGTCTGGAATGGCATCAGTGTCTCTTCCTGCCGGAATGCCTCCGTATTGTTTCAATATGTCTATTGCATCCATTTTTCTTTCGACCTCTTTCATCTCTGCTTCTACGATTTTCTTCTTCTCAGACATGGGCACAACAGAGTGTTGGAGCAGCAAAGTCACTGGAAGTTTGCTTATGATGTCAGCTGTGACAAGTCCTTGTTGAGGGGTTCTAGCAACCATTAGAGTCATATCCTTCAAACATTCCCCCTCAACTACCTTTCCCTTATATTTCTTCTGCTCTTTAGCTGTTTTCTTCAGCTTCTCAACAGCTACGTCCTTCTTCTCAAGTGCCGATTCTTTCAACGTCTTTAGGTATTCCTCTTCCCCCCTTTTGGCATCATCAAAGGAGAGAGGAACGCCTGGGAACATGCCAGCAAGCATGAAATCTAGGCGGCTGATAGCTGAGTTTTGCTTGGATTCTGCTGCGGAGTATCTTTGTTCGAAAGTCGGCGGGTGACTTTGGATTGCCGCCACACGGTTTCATTTCAGCCATAAGAAGGCTGAACTTATCATTCATATTCTCCTCTACGCGTAGAAGTTCTTTGTGATGAAACTCTCGTAGCAGTTCCATTTCAGTGGTATCAGAGGCATGCATCCTGTCAATATTGTCTTGCATCAGCCTCTTCATGTCAGCATTATCAGCACTCCAGATCAACATCTTATTGTACAATGCCTTAAAGTATCGAACCTGTTCAAACTGCATTGTACTTTGCTGCTGACACCATTCCTTATCCGTACCACAATTCCTCTTAAATCTGCTGTGAGGGTGGAATCTCTACTGTCCAGTCGTATATCAAGTGAAGCTTGGTGCCGTTCAATCTTTTCAATCTCACCGAGTATAGTCTTGAATACCTCACGTACTTCAGCAGTTAACTCGATTTCAGCTGGCGGCCAAGCAGCATCAAAATCAAAGTCTATGGGGACAATAGTATCTGTGGGAATAACTGGATCAGGTCTGACGTTGAAGCGTCTCTGCTCTCGAGCTGTGTCTTCATCAAGTTCAGGGAGCTCGATTGAAAAAGGAAAAGTTTCTTCAAACGCATCATCACGCACATATGGAATTGAGGATTCAGCTATTCATGCTTGTGATGATTCAGGTTGAGTCGTGCCTACTACAGCTTCGGGAGCCTGCACAGATGACTCGGTCTCAGCTGGGCCTTGGTGAGATGATTGGCCAGCTGACTGAGCCTCAGCTGTCTTAACAGCTTCTTCGGCCTCAGTGGTTGCTTCTAAATGAATTTGAGTGTCCTCAGCTGCACCATCAGCGTCATCGGAAGATGATGAGTTTTGAAGATTTGGCTCATCATCGAAATTAAACGTTTGTCGAGTAGCCTTGAAGTCCGGCTTGCTCGAACTAGGAAGAACATCTGCAGTTGAGTCTTTGTGATGAGCTGTTGGGGTAGAATCAGCTTCATCTGCAGATCCCAGGAAGGTTGTATCAGGATTATCTTGGGAGTCATGGAAAGCACTGATTTCCTCGTCTGATTCAACAATTATGGTTTGAGGAATGCTCTTATCTCCTTGATTTTTACCTAGGGAAGTCTCAACCTCCCTTAGGTCTTCATTACCTCCAGCAGTCTCAACTGCAGCGAGGCCTTGTTCAATCCCTTCAACAGGCTCATCTGTCTGAGGGTCTTCTGCAGTGGCATCCACAGGAGTCTCAACTCTGTATATTGCGCTTTTAGTGCCCAAAGTGTTAACTCCGGGGAGAACCATTACGTGCCTCGATCGCATCAGCAGCGTCGTCATCGGCTCTGAAGCGATTGGCACTTCAGTGAGACAGGACTCAATCGTCGAGCTTCTTCAGTGACAACTTGCTGTGTTTCTTTTGCTTGTTCCTTCTCCACTTCGCCTCCTTGATTCAGGGTGGAGTCATCTGCAGCATTCTCCGACCTAGCTACAGTGGAGAGAGTTTCCCCCTCAGCTGGCACACCAGCTGAGTGACTTATGATGGGGTCACTCTTCTCCAGACTCCTTTGTGTCCTTTGAGTGTTCCGTAGTGGGCGGTGGTAAGACACCTTCGTAGGGGTTGGCTCGACTTGTGTCCCCAAGATTCCAGTTTCATTGCCAAGTCCCCTAGATCCATCCTCTGAGTGAGCTGGGGAAGTGGTGGCAGCAATAACAGTGGCAATCTGCTGTGCCACTCCCAATGGATCAATCTCCAGCTGTGATTTGGAAGACTCTCCAGGTCTTTCCGTCAGCTGTTGCTCATGCATCATTCTGGATTCCCGCATGGCTTGCTGTATTTTCAATTTTTATCGCGCGCGGGAGGTCGAGATCCTCATCACTTTCTGAGAGTACGCCAAGATGAGGATGAGTATGATCAGTGGTTCCAGTGAGAGGACAAACGCTGGCTTTCTCACGAGCTTCTGCTTTCTCTGCTGCTCTAGCCTGTTCGTTCTCCTTCCAAATTTGCAGCATGGTAATACAATTATCCTCATCAAGGGCTTGCAGCACTGTATCAACTTCAATGAACCTGAAGAGTTCCTCTTCCTCATCAATAAACTCTGGGTGTTCAAACTGCACCCTCATCAAGGGCTTCTAGTTTTTGCCATACTTCATGTGCCGATCGAATACCTACAACATGATCAAATTCCAAAGTGGTAAGTGAACAATGTAAAATATTAAGAGCTTTACCATTTAAGGAGATGATTCTCTTCTCTTCATCATTGAGCTCTTTGAAGCCTTTTGAGGTGTATGGTGTATCTTTCGTCGGAATGGATTCTCCATTAATGACGGTGTTCCAAATGTCGAACCCGCAACCTTGTAGATAGCATTCCATTCTTTCTTTCCAAAAATTAAAATTCTTGGAATCAAATAGTGGTGGCTTGGTGGTGGAAGTGCTTGGGATAGATGAGCTTCGTTAGTAGCCGTCGATCGTTTCTCTTCACTCGCGATGTGAAACGAGCTTGCCAAAGAGTTTGGCTCGATACCACTTGTAAGTCCAGCGGCTACGATAATCTAGAGGGGGTGAATAGATTATCTCCATCTTTTCGATTTCGTCCTCTTTTAACAATCGAATGCTCAAACAAAATAATGAAGGTGCGGAATGTAAACAACACACGTCGATTTAAAGAGGTTCAACCCACCTAGGGCCTAATCCTCTACCACCCCAGTATATCCGGGATGGATTTCGAAAAGAAAAAGAATTTTATTAATTACCAAAATTAATACAAATTCAACTTACAACACCTTGAAAGAGCACCACACTCTTCTTCAACACCACCTTTGGAGATTACCACAATCTCCCTTTGAAGATTACCACAATCTTCCTTCAACGGCACCTTGTGAAGATTACCACAATCTTCAACCTTGAAGAATACCGAATTCTTCAACACCTCAAATAAGAAGATTACCACAATCTTCTTGTACCTATCACCTAAATCATCCAAGTGTGCTCTTACCACAAGAACACTCACAAGGATATCTTGTGTTTGAATGATAACCAAAAATCAAGATTACAACTCAATAATGAATAATACAATTTGAGTGCAAAGTGTAATCAAGAATAGCCTAGACCTCAAAGATGTGAAAGTGATAAGCTAGGCAATTTTACAACAAGAATAATGACTATGAAAGACCAAGTGTTTGCTTGAAGTGTATCTTGTTGTGTTGTATCTCAATTGTTGTGTTGGTTGCTCCAAAACTTCCTCTATTTATAGGAGATGATTGATCAAGCATAGGCTCCTCTTGGGGATTGAAAATCTACAGAAAAATACAATTAAAATCAAGAATATAGCTGTTAGAAATCAATCCCACAATTTAAGGAAATGAAATGTGTGTTGTCATCAACGGTCATATTTTTTTTGTCGTCAATACATAGGGCGACCGGTCGCACGGAGATAAGAGAAAAAGAGAACACTTTGAAAAAATACAACAGGCGACCGGTCGACGTGAGGCTTCGATCGGTCGACCTGCTTTCAACCGGTCCCCTAAACAAAAAAAACGAAGGCTTTGAGTCTGCTTTCAAAAAAGAAACTTGCAGTCTGGCCGGTCGACCGGGCAACCGGTCGACTGCTTGTTTTTTTCTTCCGTCTCATTTTTGTTTCTAAAAACATCTTCAGTACGGGTTGCCCTATAGCATGACACCGGTCGACCACGAGACAGAAAAACATTTTAAACAGATCGGAAGTATTAGGACAACATTTAGAAACATCGTTTGAGAGTGAAAACCCAATAACGTAAAATCATTAAAAGCGTTGTCCAATTTAGACGAAAATAAACTTTGAGAAAATACTCCGGAAAATATTAAAATCATTTTAAATCATTTAGGAGTATTTGGACAACCTTTAAAAACATTGTTTTGGTGATAAAATAAAATCATCAAAATTAAGATAAAAACATGTATCAAACAATCTCCCCCTTTTTGATGATTACAAACCAAAACAATTTTTACACAAACTAAGAGAGCAGTTTTAGAAATGATTTTCGGTAAAAACATTTGACCGTTTGGAAGCAACCAAAATTTCCAAAAATATTAAAGCAACCAAGTAGGAGTAAATATTTTCAATAATAAGCACAAGCTCCCCTATCCACAAGCACATCAAGAATAATGTAAGAGCAATAATCCATAAGCAAAAAGCTTTAGCTTTTACAATTTGTTCAAGAGCTTATAAGCTCCCCCTGTCACAAAACAACATTAAACAATAATATAGGTCCATCAAGCAACAATTGGACTAAAAATAAATCACAACTTATGGCTTTTATGAGCCATAGCTTATAGCTTTTATGACAAGCTTTTATTAGCTTCTTTGAGCTAATGAGCCAATATCCTGTTTTTCTCCCCCTTTGGAATCATCAAAAAGAATGTTAGGATGGTGAAAGCACCATACAATAATATCAAAGCATGCCAAATGGACGGTAAAAACCGTTTGAGCAATTTAAAGCATAATCATCCAAGGAAAGTGAGAGAATTGAAACATAAAAGATTCATAAGCTCATTAGTATGCTAAAAACAAGATTTCAAAAAATATTTTAAGACATTTTGAAGCAAGAGAATCATGTAGAAGTTGAAAGTTTTATTGCGACATTTTAACAAACACCTTGTGTGCGTAAAAAATAGAAGAGGTTGTATATAACCTTTGTAAATGGTTCAAGCCAAAAATTTGCATATCATCAATCAACCTCATTTCAAAGCTCAAAAAATCACATGCACCATATGCAATAATTTGTTCATCAATTAAGAAGCACAAAGTAGATTCTCAAGGGTTCAACCCAATTGAGATAAGCTAAGAATGATCAAGGCATTACAAATGCCAACAATTAGAGCATCCATCAAGTAATAAGTCATGCTTTCAACAATACATGTATCAAATGTCCCAACATATCCAATCTAAGCAAAATGATCAACGCAATAAAAGAAGCACTTTTACCATCAAGTACTTCATACCAATTATCAAACAATGCTTTAGAGTATTTTTACCATCAAATACTCCATCATAAATCATGATCATCCACAAGTCATTATCAACTTGCAATATTAACCCTTTTAAGAAAAACAAGCAAATATCATTAGTACAAATGAGTTTTACAAAGATTCATCAAAATACAAAACATCATTAATGAAAATGCTAGAAAGTAAAGGGGTGGGGTAACATCATTCCTCATCCGAGGAGAAGCAAGATCCGGGAATAAAGTCCTTGATGAATTTCTTTAACTTGCCGATAGACTTTTGCATTTTAGAGGTCTTTTGCTCCAAAGCCTCATACCTCGTCTCATGAAAAGCCCTCATCTCATCAAATTCGGCTTGAGTATACCTCCTAGGCGGTTGAGCACCGGTATTACCCTCCGGATTGCTCGGTTCGCCTTCTTCCATCAATCTTGCGGCCCCGGCGTCATCAAAGATGTCATTAGGATCGGGGGACTCTTGACCTCTGCCTCGCCTAGCCATTTTGGTAGGTCGGATGTCCATATTCTTGCGCATCGTGACTATTTGGGTGATATTATCAATGTCGAAGTCATTTTGAAAAACTTCCGAGTTAAACTCCGACGAAGGAAGTCCCGATTGAATAAGAAGTTTACAAATCCAATTTCCCATGACCAACTTCTTATTACCTTGAGTAATGGACTCGATAAGACATTGAATAAGTATGGCACCAAAGTTAAGTGGTTCCCTCCTAGCAATCTTATAAGTCAAAAAGTAATCCATATTGCTAGGCATCTTTCCCGACTTACCACAAATGCAATATGCGACAATGACCGATAAAATGCGATGCTCAAGTGTCATTGCCAACAAAGAATACTTAGGCCATACTCCCAAATACGTCTTGACTTCTTTCATCGACACCCCCAACATTTCATCATTCCAAGTCCCACAAGAGAAATAATCCCAACCACCTTCTCTAACATGTAAAAGCGGCAAATATCATTGGGAGTCCATCTAAAATGACGACCCTTTATATTTTTAATTAACGGCAATCGGCTTTCTATCATTATCATATTCAACCCACATATTGGCATAAAAGAGTTGGATAATATCATCATCATACAACACATAAGCATGTTCCCATAAATACATCCAACCTTGCTCCTCAAAAATCCTCTAATCGTAGGATACTCATTCGTAAATGAACTAAAACGACACATTTTAGTCCGAGCAATCGACTTTCCTCCCATTCCCGAGTCCTCGTAATACCATTCCGCATATTTATGAATGAAATTAAGAACATTGTGGGAATTAGGGGCTTGAGTAACAAAGGATTTTTTTACCTCTCGCCCAACGGCAATTTTGGAGCGAAATCGTTCCGCGTAGCTCGGTAATTTGGGCCCGAGAGAGAATGGGATTTTGAACATCATCACCTTCTTGAGCCACGTTTCTTTGAGCGGCTCGAATATCCCTTTGTTCGGCTTCCTCTTGCCGATTTCTTGACGAACCCTCTCCGCCCCTTCTACGCTTGGAGATGGGATTTCGACCGGTGGAATTCTTTGGAGGAGCCATATATGTAAGATTCTTGTGAGAAAGAGAAGATTAGCAACAAGAATCGTGAAAAATGACGAAGAATTGAAGATTATGAAGAAAAGGGAAAAATGCGCTGAACAAGGGTTTGGGGGAATTTTCTTCTTCTGTTGCGAAATGAAGAACATAACGTTATAAGCTGAAAAATAACCCTGGGCGACCGGCCGAGGTGGGGTGCGACGGCCGAGGTGTAGGCGACCGGTCGCCCCGCCGTGACCGCCCCAGGTGATTTTTCTTTCTCCCGCAGTTTTCAAAAATCGATTTTTCACCCCAAAAGTTTTAAAACTTTGCAAAAATATAAGTTTGGACTATATCCAACAAATATGGTTTTGGGAAAACATATAAATGATAAAATCGAGACTAAACACGTAGTGCCTTTTAAAAGAAAATATTTGCAAGTTCAATTTGGGGCACTTAAGGGGTCAAAATGAAATATCTTGAAAGATATGTGCATAATATCGAGTTTAAAGAAAAATACGAGTAGACATACCTCGATGGTTTAAGAAACTTGATGACGTAATAGCCAATGAGTATGAAGTGTGTATCCTACACAATTCTTAGACAACATATGCATAGAAAATTCAAGTGTAGGCAAATAATATGAGATAACAAAAAGAGCTTATGCTATAAGATTTCATAAGAGATAATAAGCCACATAAGTCTAATGAAAAGCTCAAGAGTTTTTAGAAAAACATGCAAGGTCTCTTTTAAAAATATTGAAACTCATAAATATATAAGAGACCTATTTTAAAAAAAAATACTTGAAAAATCATTTTGCAATTAAGACACAATTAAAAGTAAAAAAATGCATATACAAATGGGGAGATACGGTTTACCAATTACGCCGTTTCCATGGGTTGTGTCTTTCCCATTGTTGATGATATCTTCCCATTGAGAAGTCACTTTGTTGATGATGACTTCTCCATTTCCAAGTTTGGTTACCTTCCCATGGTTGATGGTTTCTTCTTCTTTGAAAATCACCTTGTTGATGATGTCTTTGCCATTTCCAAGGATTGTGTTCTTCCCATTTTTGATTATACGCTCTTCTTGGAAATTGGCTTTGTTGAGAGTAGTTTCTCCCTTTTTGATCAAATGAAACGTTCATTTGATGTTTTCTTGGTGGCATGAATTTTCTCCGATTTTTGCTTTGCGGGTACCTAATAGCACATTGTTTTGTGGTACCCTCATGTGTTTGGGTCCTTTAAGATTAGCTTTGAGACTTTTAGGTCTCCAACAATATTTAGAGTTATTTCGGCCCGACAAGAATTAGCCGTATGACCCTTTTTGCCACAATAAAAACAAGTAATAATTCTAGGAGCATAATGACCAATATGCATATTGACTTGATCCTTTTTCATATGATTAACAACATTAGGCTTATGATCAAGTCCTTTATCACAATTATGAATATCAACAATATTGGACATTTTATTGGTACTCAAGTTGGATTTTAATAAATCCTTTTTCATGCAATCAATATTCTCAACAAGAGTACTATTTTCTTTTTCAAGGTTTCTAACCTTGTCAAGTGTGGTGGTGTGAGCACATGATAGGGATTCATAAGAAGTAAATAAACTATCCTTATCATTTTTCAAAACATTGAATTCCTTTTTCAAATTTTTGTATTTAACAAGTAGGCTTTGGAATTCATTTTGAAGTTCATCATAATCATTTTGCAAATCACTATATTCATTTTGAAATTCATTGTCATAAGAAGTAGAGGGTTTAGAACTTACCTCGTTTTCTTCTTCGATGCCCATAAGACATTTTTCGACTTCATCATCGAATTTGTAAGAGGCTCATCCCATATTGTTGGATTTGATGTTGTATCCATTTGAGAAGTAGATGCTTTTGAGTTGCTCCTTTCATTTGCAAATACTCCATAGATGGCTTCTAGTTTTTGCCATACTTCATGTGCCGATCGAATACCTACAACATGATCAAATTCCAAAGTGGTAAGTGAACAATGTAAAATATTAAGAGCTTTACCATTTAAGGAGATGATTCTCTTCTCTTCATCATTGAGCTCTTTGAAGCCTTTTGAGGTGTATGGTGTATCTTTCGTCGGAATGGATTCTCCATTAATGACGGTGTTCCAAATGTCGAACCCGCAACCTTGTAGATAGCATTCCATTCTTTCTTTCCAAAAATTAAAATTCTTGGAATCAAATAGTGGTGGCTTGGTGGTGGAGGTGCCGGATAGATGAGCTTCGTTAGTAGCCGTCGATCGTTTCTCTTCACTCGCGATGTGAAACGAGCTTGCCAAAGAGTTTGGCTCGATACCACTTGTAAGTCCAAGCGCTACGATAATCTAGAGGGGGTGAATAGATTATCTCCATCTTTTCGATTTCGTCCTCTTTTAACAATCGAATGCTCAAACAAAATAATGAAGGTGCGGAATGTAAACAACACACGCCGATTTAAAGAGGTTCAACCCACCTAGGGCCTAATCCTCTACCACCCCAAAGATATCAGGGATGGATTTCGAAAAGAAAAAGAATTTTATTAATTACCAAAATTAATACAAATTCAACTTACAACACCTTGAAGAGCACCACACTCTTCTTCAACACCACCTTTGGAGATTACCACAATCTCCCCTTTGAAGATTACCACAATCTTCCTTCAACGGCACCTTGTGAAGATTACCACAATCTTCAACCTTGAAGAATACCGAATTCTTCAACACCTCAAATAAGAAGATTACCACAATCTTCTTGTACCTATCACCTAAATCATCCAAGTGTGCTCTTACCACAAGAACACTCACAAGGATATCTTGTGTTTGAATGATAACCAAAAATCAAGATTACAACTCAATAATGAATAATACAATTTGAGTGCAAAGTGTAATCAAGAATAGCCTAGACCTCAAAGATGTGAAAGTGATAAGCTAGGCAATTTTACAACAAGAATAATGACTATGAAAGACCAAGTGTTTGCTTGAAGTGTATCTTGTTGTGTTGTATCTCAATTGTTGTGTTGGTTGCTCCAAAACTTCCTCTATTTATAGGAGATGATTGATCAAGCATAGGCTCCTCTTGGGGATTGAAAATCTACTGAGAAAAATACAATTAAAATCAAGAATATAGCTGTTAGAAATCAATCCCACAATTTAAGGAAATGTGTCTTTGTCAAACGGTCATATTTTTCTTTGTCAATACATAGGGCGACCGGTGTCGCACAGAGATAAGAGAAAAAGAGAACACTTTGAAAAATACAACAGGCGACCGGTCGACGAAGCCGACCGGTCGACCCCTGTTTCAACCGTCCCCCTAAACAAAAAAACGGAAGGCTTTGAGTCCTGCTTTCAAAAAAGAAACTTGCAGTGTCGGCCGACGGGATGCACGGCCGACGGTCGCTGCTTGTTTTTTTTTTCTTCCGTCTCATTTTTGTTTCTAAAAACATCTTCAGTACGGGTTGCCCTATATGGGCGACCAGGTCGACCACGACAGAAATATTGTCCAATTTTTGTCGAAAATAAAACTCAAGAAATACTCCGAAAATTTAGTAAAAACATTTTAAACAGATCGGAAGTATTAGGACAACATTTAGAAACATCGTTTGAGAGTGAAAACCCAATAACGTAAAATCATTAAAAGCGTTGTCCAATTTAGACGAAAATAAACTTTGAGAAAATACTCCGGAAAATATTAAAATCATTTTAAATCATTTAGGAGTATTTGGACAACCTTTAAAAACATTGTTTTGGTGATAAAATAAAATCATCAAAATTAAGATAAAAACATGTATCAAACAGGTTCATCTTTCTTCTTCTTCGCTGCAGGGGCAGCAGGCTTCTTCGCAGCTGCATGGGCAGCTTTCTTCTTCGGAGGGGAGGCAACAACTGTTTCTTTGGGATAAGCTGATTCCCCCTCACTTGTATCCGCCCTCTTGGCGTATGCTCTCCTCTGGGCTCCTGAAAGGTTTGCCCAAAATATTTTCTTGTTGACATGGAACGCCTTTCCATGTCGGAGTGGAATGCCCTTCACCTCCATCAGCCGGCCAATCACAAGGCCATATCCCAAGGATCCTCCGAACGACCCACGTTCTTGAAGGACTTATTTCCAACATTCTGGCAGAGTCTGCTGTAGATGAGTTCTGCCCAGTTGACTTTCTTCTCCTCCATGATAGCAGCCATGACGATCAACTTGGTTTTGGATAGCTGGTTGAAGCTTCCAAACTTCATATCTACACATTTCGCGACGATGTCCATTAGCTTATGGTAATCGTCCTTCAGCAGCTTCTTATCAGCTGTGTAGACAACTTTCGCAAAGACATTCGAGTTTGGCGATTCCTTCCATGCAGCTGCCAAGTTTACATCAGCTTCGAATATTTCCGGTACACCTTCCGACGGCAGCAAGCAATGCTCCGCAAGGTCTTCAGCAGTGATGGTAAAATCTTTTCCGTGAACGGACGACTTGATGCCTTCGTCATGAACTCCAGCGTTCACGTAGAATTGGGCGACTTCTTCAACATAAGTCATCTGAAACTCCATTGTGAGAAAGGGTTTCAGTCCAGACTTCTTGATTTTGTCGACTATCTTCTTCACGAGGGTTTCATCGGAACCCTGCTTTATCATCCCATCAAAGTCCACAGTAGATCCGGTGTGGATTTGCTTCCCTAACTTGGTGAAATCGTAGGTTGATGCCATTTCAGTGATTTTTATCGAACGAACTTGATGAACTTGCTTCGAAGATTTGGTAGGGTTTGAGAAAAAAAAATGCCTTCTTTACTTTTGGAGAAATGAACAGTTTTTGAGTAATGTGAGAGAGAAAACTGAACAAATTGTATATGTATGGGTTACGAAAGGACGTGCATACGGTTTTTGAAATTTGATCAAGATCGACGGCTCAGATTTAGCATGCCGATTAGCTTTTAATTGCTCGCATTTAATGCGGCAGCATTTATATCCAATCATAGGCTTGATCGTGCAGCTTTTGACTATACCCGTCATTATTGCGCTGACGTCATCCTTAAAAACATTCCCGCTTATTAAAAATGACTGCGTTTTTGTCACTTAGCTCATAAATGACTCAGCTTACTTCTTAGCTGATTCAACTCTTCTTCTCTCTGTTCACATGATGACTCTGCTGTCAGCTAACTTGATACAACTGATTTTCCGATACGGCTGATTCACTTAGCTGATTCACTTCTCTCTAGTTTCATCTCTTCTCCGTGAGTCTTCTGAGTGTCAACTCAGCTCAATTAACCCTAGCTCATGCTTAAGCTCTTCAAATCTTGATTCACATAATGGCTTTGTGAATATGTCAGCTAACTGTTTGTCAGTTGAGATGTATTCCAAGGTGGTATCTTTCTTTTCAACATGATCTCTTATGAAATGATATCTGACATCAATGTGCTTTGTTCTTGAATGCAACACAGGATTTTGAGTGATTGCAATAGCACTTGTGTTATCACACATAATTGGAATCTCCTTTTCTTCTACATCATAATCTCTCAGCTGTTGTCTCATCCATAAGACTTGCACTTGCTGCCCAGCCTATGTACTCACCTTCACTGGTGTGGATGTGGCTATTGAGTTTTGCTTCTTGCTAAACCAGGAAACCAATCTGTTTCCAAGCATTTGACATGTACCTGAAGTACTTTTCCTGTCAACTCTACATCCATCATAGTCAGAGTCTGAATAGCCAATTAGTTTGAATCCACCTTCCTTTGGATACCATAAGCCGACCTCCTGGCATCCCTTCAAATATCTCAGGGATTCTCTTAGCTGCAGTCATATGGCTTTCCCTTGGAGCAGATTGGAATCTTGCACATACACCTACAACAAAGGTGATGTCCGCCTACTTTGTGAGATGAGCGGTGATCCAATAAGTGCTCGTGTCCTGGTTTGATCCACTGGTTTACCATCTGCATCCATGTCCATTTTGACTGATGTATTCATTGGTATCTTCACAGAAGACTTCTCTTCCATACCAAATTTCTTCATTAAATCTCTAGTATACTTTGTCTGACTTATGAAGGTTCCATCCTTCAACTGTTTGACTTGAAGTCCTAGAAAGAATGTCAGCTCTCCCATCATACTCATTTCAAATTTACCTTGCATGAGGTTTGAGAACTTATCACACAACTCTTTGTTTGTGGATCCAAAAATAATGTCATCCACATATACTTGAACAAACAGTATACTCTCTCCATCTTGAATTCTGAAGAGTGTTCTATCCACTTTGCCTTTGGTGAATCCATTATCTGTTAGAAATTGAGATAATGTATCATACCATGCTCTAGGTGCCTATTTCAATCCATATAGGGCTTTCTTGAGCTTGTACACCTTATCTCCAAGAGTCTTCTGCTCAAATCCTGGAGGTTGTTCAACATATACTTCTTCTTCCAACAATCCATTTAGGAATGCACTCTTCACATCCATTTGATATACAGTGAAGTTCTTGTGTGCAGCATAGGCAAGAAACATCCTCATTGCTTCTAATCTTGCAACAGGAGCAATGTTTCATCAAAATATATTCCTTCTTCTTGGCAATACCTCTGGCTACCAATCTTGCTTTGTTTCTTACCACAGAACCTTCTTCATTCATCTTGTTTCTGAATACCCATTTTGTGCCTATAACATTTTGATGGGTTGGTCTTTGTACCAATTCCCATACCTTGTTCCTTTCAAACTGATTCAGCTCTTCCTGCATGGCTTAAATCCAATGAGTGTCATCCAATGCTTGGGACACATCTTTTGGCTCTATTTGGGAAATAAAACAAGTGAACATAGCTTCATGTTGAGCTCTGGATCTGGTTCTTACACCATCTCTTACATCTCCAATTACTAGCTCTGGTGGATGGTCTCTCAGCCATCTCACATCTGGTTGGAGTAAGTCAGCTGGGTTCAGTCATCTTGCAATTGTGTTGTCTTGAGCAGCTCTCTCATCGTCACTTAGCTACAGATTTTCCAGCTGTCTTTGAGATTAAGCTATTTCATCTTCACCTTGATTAATAGCTTCAACTTCAACATAGGGACTCTTCTTCATAGTTGGCTGATTCAGCTTATCAGCTAACTTCTCAATGTCTTCTCCATTTACATTAGGTTCATCAAAAGCCACAAGGATAGACTCTTCTATTACCATAATCCTCTTGTTCAACACTCTATAGGCTTTACTTTCAGCTGAGTATCCCAAGAAGATACCCCCATCAGCTTTAGCATCAAAAGCCTTCATCCTTTCCATTGTTGTGGATAAAACATTTACACCCAAATATTTTAAAATATGCATCATTTGGCTTTCTCACTGTCCAAATCTCATAGGGAGTCTTTTTCAGCTGTCTGTTGATCATGGATCTATTTTGAGTATAACATGCAGTATTGATAGCTTCAGCCCAAAATCTTTTAGGCAATCCAGCTTCAGCTAACATGGTCCTTGCAGATTCCTTGAGAGTTCTGTTCCTTCTTTCTGCTACTCCCTTCTGCTGTGGAGTCCTTGCAGCAGATAATTCACGAGTGATACCATTTTCAACACAATACTGAGTTATTATTCCATTGACAAACTCAGTCCCTCTATCAGATCTTATCTTTATAATGGTTTGACTTTTCTCATTTTGAACTCTTTTCATCAGTTGAGGTAACTCAGTCCATGTATATCTTGAATAATCATCCACCACTACTAGAGTGTATTTCTTTCCACTTATGCTGGCTGGCTCAACTGGACCAAATAAATACATATGCAATAGATGCAATATCCTTGTTGAAGATGGACTTGACTTCTCTTTGAATGATGATTTGATCTGCTTTCCCATCTGACATGCATCACAAACACTTTTCTTTTTGTATACTGAGTATGGTAATCCTTATACAAGATTACTCCTTGCAAGCTTGTTAATTATCTTGAAATTTAGATGACTCAGCTTCTTGTGCCACAACCAACTTGATTCGGCTGTGCTCTTTGCTAGCAGACAAGTGCTTGGTGTGGCAGTCGACCAATCTACTACATACATGTTCTTTTGTCTGGATCCTTGCAATACTACTTCATTTGATTCACTGTCTTTGATTTGGCACACTCCCATATTGAATCCAACATTATAGCCCTTGTCACAGAGTTGGCAGATGCTTAACAAGTTGAAATTGAGACCTTCAACGTATGCAACATCTGTGATTTCTAATCCATTTTTTGTTGATGGATCCAATGCCTCTTATTTCCCCTGGAGCTTCATTTCCTCCAAATATGACTTTTGCGCCTCTAATCTCCTTGAATTTTGATAGATTTTTCTTGTTCCCTGTCATGTGTCTGGAACAACCACTATCCATGTACCAGGTTCCTTGGCACTCAGCTGTCCCTTGAACCTGCAATCAAGGAAATCAGTTTTTAGGTACCCATACTTGCCTGGGTCCTGACGGGTTAGTACTGTGAGATGATCCAACCAACCTATAGCTAAATGATCTGACTCTAAGAGGTTGCCATCTATCTGTGCCATAATCATAATTCACTTTGGCAAATTGCTTGGGGGCTTTAGGTTCATACAACTGTCTCTTTTGTCTGTATGCCTGTGTGTGTGTTTTAGCAATAGCCTTCTTTGGGTAGTTGTGATATTTTTGAGTGTAGTGCTTGGGTGCATATGTGTGCTGATAATTGCTCTTTTGCCTTTGGAATGACCTTTGCTGAGTTCTAGGCCTTTGCCATTTTGGCATGTATTCCATAGGTCTTTGTTGATATTTCACATTATTCAAATCAGCTTGGCTTGGGTAGTTTCTACCATTCCCATCATTTGTGTTCCTTTGATAGAACTTTTGGGGATTCTGGTAGCTCTGTTTCTTCTTCACAGAGTACTTCCTGTTTGGATTCTGCTGAGGCACTTTGCTGGATTTCTTCTCAGATGTCCTCTCAGCATACTCAACTGGCTGTTTTCCTTTTCCTTTTCCTTTATATTCAAGACCAGTTTGTTTGTGGTTGTGCTTTGGAATGAATGTGTGTGCAACATTTGGTGTCTTGGATTTTTGAGATGCTTCATTACTTGAAGATCCTTTTTCCAAGATCACTCTGGGAGTTTGAATATGCACAAAGGAATTGAATCATATGTCTGTCTTGTCTCCACACCCTTTTTGGCTCATGATAAGGTCATCCAATGATTTAGATGCCTTTGTGAAAGAAGCAATCACATTTTTGAGATCATTGTCTCTCTTTTCTATAGCAGCTATCTCTGCTATTAGTTTATCATTCTCAGCCTTCAGCTCTTTGTTCTCATCAGCTATGTTACTTAGAGTACTCATCTCCTTAGTCAGCTGTGAGTTTTGGCTTTTGAGCTGACTGTTTTCCTCATTTAATATTGTGTGTGAGGATTTAATGTGCTCAAAATCTTTCATCATTTTGCCTAATGAATCATAAAGATCAGTGGGTGATGAAGTGTGTGTGTCACAATCACTATCACTAGAATCTGAGTGAGATGAGTTAGAGTGTACCTCATCTTCTTGGTCATGTTGATCTTGTTCTTTAGCCATTAGACAGATCGTAGCTTCTTCTTCAGAATAACTTGAGTAGTCAGCTTCACTACTCTCTGAGTCTGCTGCTTCTTTTGACTTAGCTGTCTCAGCTATCTCTGCAGCCAACATTGCCTTTTTCTTTTCTTGTCTTCTTTCTCTGAAGACTCTTCTTTCTTCTTCATTGCTATACTTATTGACTACATGATATGGTCAGTTAATAGCAAAGTGTCCTGGTTGTCTGCAATTCCAACACAGGTTTTCAACTTTTTGATCAGCTCTCTCATTTCTTGAGTTGTCAGGTCTTTGATATTCGACTTTTGATACTCAGCTCTCTTTGGTGGCCTATCTTCCCTTGATTTGGAGGGAGCTGAATGTCTTCTGGAGGATTCACCTTTGTTTCTTTTGTAGTTCTTATTGAAGAACTTGTTGATTTTTTTACCATCAAGGCAATTTCCTCCTGGTCAATGATTTCTTTGGTCTCAGCTCTTTTCCCTTCCTTGACCATGAGTGCAGCTGTTTTGGCTACAACTATCTCCTCTTGATCCTTTCTTCTCAGCTCAAACTCATAAGCTTTGAGGTATGAGAATAGTTCATGATTGGATGTTTTTGATAGATCCATCGACTGCCTTAGAGCCATGGTCTTCATTCCCACTCAGCTGGGAGTCTCCTTAGTATCTTCATACACATCCCCTTCTGCGTGTATTCTTTCCCAATTGCTGAGAGCTCATTTGTAATCTCAGTGAATCTAGCATCCAGTTGATCTATTGTCTCACCTGCAA
The DNA here is from genome assembly GCA_016081115.2 of Rehmannia glutinosa. Classification (NCBI taxonomy): domain Eukaryota; kingdom Viridiplantae; phylum Streptophyta; class Magnoliopsida; order Lamiales; family Orobanchaceae; genus Rehmannia; species Rehmannia glutinosa. The sequence goes on along the minus strand of CM071932.1, from coordinate 9,399,482 downwards.
GCATTTTAAAGTTCTCAAATTTTTGAACAACAACAGATAATTTGTTTTCTTTAATTTCCTCAGATCCTTCACAAATTAAAGTTAATTTATCCCAGATTTCTTTGGCTGTCTTGCAAGATTTGACTTTGTTGAACATGGCTTTCTCCAAAGTCTTGTATAGTATGTCCTTGGCCACATTATCTAGGTTGTATCTTTCTCTGTCATCGTTTGTCCACTCAGCTCTTGGTTTTTCAACCATAGCTGGTCTAGGAGGAGCAACCTTTGCTCCTCCTTCACTGCAGACTCTAGCCTCCTTGCAAAATTGTTCACCTTCATTATTTGTCTGTGCCCCATATCCACATCTCATCATGTAAAGCTGATAGATGAGCCTGTATACGTATTTTCCAGTCATCAAATTCTTCAATGGTGAACATAGGAATGCATGTCAAATTTGCTTCCATGATAATAACTTTGCTGTTAATAAAACTGGCTTTTGAAAGAACAAGTGTTAAAAAAAACTGCTTTGAAAGATTGGAGATCTAGTTCAGTAACCAGTGCGGAAGGCTCAATGAACCAACCGTTCTGATACCACTTGTAGGTCCCAAGGGGTGTGAGTAAGGTTTAGAAGGGGAGGGGTTGAATAAACCTACCAACTTTTCAATTTTAGTCCTTTCAGAGTTAAATACACAGCTAAGTCCTTGAGGGGCAGCTAAGTTAGTTAACCAGCAGAGTTAGCCACTCAACATACACGATTGAGCCGTTGATAGAATAACTCAGCTGTTTAGTCTAAACCTTAACTTGGATGTGATGAGATTTTCAGCAGAAGACTAAACACCCTTGAATTTGGTTTAAGTTTGTTTTAACACTTGGTTTTAGCTCTTTGTTAATTATCAGTTGGATAGCAAATTATCAGCAGATATAAAATGATATCCAAAAAGTAAATGCTGAAATGTAAATGACACAATAATTTTTATAGAGGTTCGAAGATGGGGTAATTCTTCTACTCCTCTCTTCTCCAACTCCTGGAGGAATCCACTAAGTATTGATCAAAGTATAAAGTGGTTATTAGTCCAGATACAAGTCTTGATCACACAATGCACTTGGTCCTTTGGAACTCACCGGAGATGCCTTGGTCACATAGTCAAGCTTCTCGACTCGGCTTTCTTCTTCACGGCGGCCGCTTGCTACTTGACTCACTTGCTCAAGCTTCTTGGATTTGATCACGAAGCCCTCCAATAACTTGAGAATGGTTCGACCTTGAACCTTTATACAATCCACCTTCGAATGTAGACCCCTTTTGATTCTTCAAAAGTTTCCTCTTCAACAATTTGAAGTCATCTTTCCTAAATAACTTGAGAATATTTTGCAGGTCACAATTTGAATAATAGCTTGAATATTCGTGGTTCAGGTGTGCAAGTCGTTGGAGAGATAGGCTGATTTTCAAAAGTCACTTGTGTTCGTTGGCTTGTCTTATTGCAGTCCTTGATATTGACGTTTTCTCGTATTAAATAAACATTCATCTTTTCAGAGTCTGACACAAGGTGCAATGCTTCCCATTGGTGTATTTCTTTTGCACGCTTCTGGGACTGAGCACTTTAAGACATGGCAGCATGGATGTATTACTTGTTTAGGTAATATTCTTGACTTTTGTGCAACGGATTCCTTTGATTGTCTTGTCTTGACTTGATCGCTTTTCCCAGGTGACTTGAGTCTGCTCCAATGATTGAGAGACTCATCTGTCACTTCAACTTGACTTGGCTTCTTGAGTTGACTTGACTGACACTTCACACAGCTGACTCGCAGCTGATACTCCTTCAGAAGAGTTCTTGACTCTTCTTCCTTGCCACACTCAGCTGCTTCATAGCGGAGTCTTCATTCTAGTCTTCAGTTGACTTCTTGCATATCCAGGCATAGCTGACTTGACTCAACTCGTACAACCCTATCTATTACAATGCAAATTACAAGGAAAATGGGATGCCAACTTTCTAGTCTAAGTTTTACATGGCATTCATCAAAATCTAAACAATAAATTTCCTAACATACCCGAAGTACTCTTTTTGTCAACACTGCATCCAGCATAGTCAGAATCTGAATAACCAATTAGCTTGAATCCACCTTCCTTTGGATACCATAAGCCAACTTCCTAGCATCCTTTCAAATATCTTAGGATTCTCTTAGCTGCAGTCATACGGCTTTCTTTAGGTGTAGATTGGAATTTTGCACATACAATTACTGCAAAGGTGATGTCTGGCCGGCTTGCTGTTAAGTAGAGCACTGAACCAATACGTGCTCTGTATCTTGTTTGATCTACAGGTTTGCCATCTGCATCCATGTCCATCTTGACTGATGTATTCATTGGTATTTTTACAGAAGACTTCTCTTCCATACCAAACTTCTTCATTAAATCTCTGGTGTATTTTGTTTGACTTATGAAAGTTCCATCCTTCAGCTGCTTAACTTGAAGTCATAGGAAGAAGGTTAGCTTTCCCATCATGCTCATTTCAAATTTACCTTGCATGAGGTTTGAGAACCTATCACACAGCTCTTTGTTTGTGGATCCAAATATGATATCATACACATATATTTGAACAAGCAGTATACTCTCTCCAGCTTGAATTCTGAAGAGTGTTCTATCCACTTTACCTTTGGTAAATCCATTATCAGTTAGAAATTGAGACAAGGTATCATACCATGCTCTTGGTGCTTGTTTCAGTCCATATAGAGCTTTCTTGAGCTTGTACACCTTATCTCCAATGGTCTTCTGCTCAAATCCTAGAGGTTGCTCAACATAGACTTCTTCTTCCAACAATCCATTTAAAAATGCACTTTTCACATCCATTTGATATACAATAAAGTTCGTGTGTGCAGATAGGCAAGAAACATCCTTATTCTTCTAATCTTGCAACAGGAGCAAATGTTTCATCAAAATCTATTCCCTCTTCTTGGCAATACCCTTTGGCTACTAACCTTGCTTTGTTCCTTACCACAGAACCTTCCTCATTCATCTTGTTTCTGAAAACCCATTTTGTGCCAATAACATTCTGATGGGTTGGACTTTGTACCAATTCCCATACCTTGTTCCTTTCAAATTGATTCAGCTCTTCTTGCATGGCTTGAATCCAATGTGTGTCATCCAATGCTTGGGACACATCTTTTGGCTCTATTTGGGAAATAAAACAAGTGAACATTGCTTCTTGCTGAGCTCTGGATCTGGTTCTTACACCATCTCTCACATCTCCAATGACTAGCCCTGGTGGATGGTCTCTCAGCCATCTTACATCAGGTTGAACGAAGTCAGCTAGGTTCAGTCGTCTTGCAAGCTGTATTGACTTGAGCAGCTCTCTCATCATCATTCAGCTGCAGATTTTCCAGCTGTCTTTGAGATTCAGATATCTCATCTTCATCTTGGTTGATTACTCTTGCTTGAGCTTCAACATAAAAACTCTTCTCGCATGGTCATCGATTCAAACTTATCGCCTAACTCTTCAATGTCTTCTCCATTCACATTGGGTTCATCAAAAACCACATGAATAGACTCTTTTGTGACCATAGTCCTCTTGTTCAACACTCTATAGGCTTTGCTCTCAACTGAGTATCCCAAAAAGATACCTTCATCAGCTTTAGCATCAAAAGCCTTTAGATTATCCTTACCATTGTTATGAATGAAGCATTTACATCCAAATATTTTGAAGTACCCAACATTTGTTTTTCTCCCTCTCCAGATTTCATAGGGAGTCTTTGTCAGCTGTCTTTTAATCATGCATCTATTTTGAGTATAAAATGCAGTGTTTATGGCTTCAGCCCAAAATCTCTTAGACAGTCCAGCTTCAGCTAACATGGTCCTTGCAGTTTCCTTGAGAGTTCTGTTCCTTCTTTCAGCTACTCCATTCTGCTGTGGAGTTCTTGCTGCAGATAACTCATGAGCAATACCATTTTCAACGCATTACTGAGTTATTATCCCATTGACAAGCTCAGTTCCTCTATCAGACTTTATCTTTATAATGGTTTGGCTCTTTTCATTTTGAACTCTTTTCATCAGCTGAGGTAGTTTCTGCAAGGTTTCTTTCTTTTTGCACATAAAGATTGTCCATGTGTATCTTGAATAATCATCCACCACCACTAAAGTGTATTTCTTTCCACTTATGCTGGCTGGTTCAACAGGACCAAATAAATCCACATGCAACAGATGTAATATCCTTGTTGAAGCCGGACTAGACTTCTCTTTGAATGAAGATTTGATCTGTTTTCCCATCTGGCATACATCACAAACACTTTCCTTCTTGTACACTGAGTTTGGCAATCCTTCCACAAGATGACTCCTTGGAAGCTTGTTGATTGTCTTGAAGTTCAGATGACTCAACTTCTGTTGGAAAGAGTAAGCACAAAATCAGCAGGGAATTTAATCTACTAATTTAGGAACAAGCAACAATAAATTAATAACAAGCCAAAATTAAATAAAAGTCAAGTTTAGGGTAGCCTGGGTCGAAGCACGCCGTAGCGCTCTCTTTAGAGAGGAAACACCCCTACTGCACTGGTAAACTGTTGATAGCACGTCCATCTCCCAAGATTCGACAACCCGTTGATTCTATCGTGTGCAGCGAAGAGAATCCCGAACCACTAGTTTACTCAATGCTCAAATCAACTCGGTAAATTACAAACTCGACTGTTGATGTTAAAAATTGGTGGGGCAGTATGTATGAAAAATAAAAGAACAGTAGTCGTTTAACTAATTAGACACCTCTCACTGTTTCACAAATAATTCTTCCAAATGAATGACAATGAGGCTTTTCAAAAATAGAGGCAGTAGACGTATGTGTGTATAATTTATTAGAAAAGAAGAGTTATGTGTGTGAACTGTGAAGAGCAATGATAATAATCAGCAAAACCATCTTCTCTTATTTATAAAGAAAACTTAACAAAATAAAATAGGTTGGCCCATTAAACCCACTAGCCATAAAATTAGGAAGTGGGTGCACACTTAGCCGTTAGTGGCTAAGTTGCTGAAGACTAGGAATTTAGTTTTTAAATCAACAATAAAAATATTATCCAACAATCCCCCACTTGATTTAAAAACTCGAAAAGAAAATTTTTGAGAATTGAAATGAGCATATAATACCGTGTAATAGGTGTAGGTACCTTTCAGGTTTGAACCTCACTTAGTGTAAATGCACTACCACCTATAGGACAATAGAGACATGAATGTCTTGATCTAAGTCCTTGTGGCTAGATGGCAACACATCACACACCACGATGTGAGTAAACATTGTGGTTCTATCAGTGGTGCGCTTTCCGGTCATGCGTGGGAATCTTGTATCATGAACGTCATTAGGGAGTAGCCTACACCCCCATAGTGGCGACCCCACCACCACGTTCATTTAGGTGAATTCTCCAAGGGTGAGTTGTGACCAACCACCCCGCAAAATTATGCCTTTGGATTCATTGAGAGACAAACTCAATCTCAAACGTCACATAAAGAGCACTTAACACCATAGGAATGGGACTCGGAAAATTTCCGCAAAAATAAATAATTTATTAATATATTGTGCTCTTCCAAGCCACCCCTTTACAGTTTCGTTTGTACCCGTTGAACTTCGTTCATGGGATCGCCATACCTACGAAGACGGGTTTCCACTGTGGTGACTTAATTAATAGGCTCCAATCCCATTCCCCTCAATGATTGTAAAACTTGCTGACGTGCCAGTCCCTTTGTGAGCGGATCCGCAATGTTATTTTCAGACCTTACAAAATCCAAAGAAATAACACCATGAGAAATTAGATGTCTAATTGATTTATGTCTCACAGTCAAGTGCCTTCTTTTCTCATTATAATTTTTGCTTTTAGCTCTAGCAATTGCCACTTGATTGTCACAATGTAAAGAAATAGGAGGAATAGGCTTAGGCAAAAGAGGAATATCATTTAAAAAACTTTTAAGCCATTCAGCCTCAGTGCACGCGACATCTAAGGCAATTAACTCAGCCTCCATAGTTGACCGAGATATTACAGTCTGCTTAGCAGAATTCCATGATATTGCTCCACCTGCCAATGTGAATACATATCCACTAGTTGATTTTGTTTTCTCTGAATCAGTGATCCAATTTGCATCACTGTACCTTCTAGAACATCAGGAAAACCTGTGAAATTAATAGCATAATCAATAGTCCCTTTCAAATATTTAAACAATCTTTCCAATGCATCACAATGGGAAGTATTAGGACTATGAGTGTATCTTGCTAATCTACCAACAACATACGCAATATCCGGTCTAGTATGATTCATCAAATGCAATAATGATCCAATAATTTGAGAATATTTATGTTGAGAAACACTAGCACCTTTATTTTTTCTCAACTTACAAGCTGGGTCATAAGGAGTAGATACCGGATTCACACTGGAATAATTAAATTTATTCAATAATTTTTCAATATAATGAGATTGTGACAAAGAAATAGAATCACCATTTCTAATTATCTTTATCCCTAAAATAACATCAACAGGACCAAAGTCTTTCATATCAAAATGATTAGACAAGAACCTTTTGGTATCATTAATAACATGAATATTGCTACCAAAAATTAAAATATCATCAACATACAAGCACAAAATTACACAAGTATCATTCACAACTTTTATATAAACACACTTATCACATTTATTAATATAAAACCATTAGAAATTATAACACTATCAAATTTTTCATGCCACTGCATTGGAGCCTGTTTTAATCCATAAAGAGATTTAACAAGCTTACATACTTTCTTTTCTTCACCGGCCACAACAAAGCCTTCCAGCTGGTTCATATAAATTTCCTCCTCCAAATCACCATTTAAGAAAGCAGTTTTTACGTCCATTTGATGAATATCCCATTTATAAACAGAGGCAATAGCAATCAACATTCTAATGGTAGTGATTTTAGAAACAGGCGAGTAAGTGTCAAAAAAGTCAATGCCAGATTTTTGCTCAAAACCCTTAACAACTAGCCTGGCTTTGTATTTTTCTATGGAACCATCAATTCTCAACTTTTTCTTAAAAATCCACTTACACCCAATTGGTTTACAACCAGGTGGTAGGTCCGTTAAAACCCAAGTTTTATTAATCAAAATAGAGTTCTTTTCATCATTAACTGCTTCTTTCCAAAAGGGAGCATCTAAAGACAACATAGCATCATCATAGGTTTTAGGGTCATCTTCAAGTAAAAAAGTATAAAAATCATCACCAAAATTTTTAGCTTTTCTACTCCGTTTACTCCTCCTAGGCTCAACAGGTTCCTCGTTAAAAATAGCAGGAGAAGAATTATTATCATTAGAACTAGAACATGCACCAACAGGCCTAGACAATTTATCTTTCATAGGAAAAATATTTTCAAAAAATACAGCATCTCTAGATTCAATAATAATGTTATTAGAAATTTCAGGAACTTCAGAATTAAACACCAAAAATCGATAAGTAGGACTATTTAAAGAATAGCCAACAAAAACACAATCAATAGTTATGTGGCCTATTTTTCTTTTCTTAACAATTGGAATATTAACCTTGGCTAGGCACCCCCACACTTTTAAAAATTTAAGAGTAGGTTTTTTATTTTTCCACAACTCATAAGTAGTTTTATCAGAATTTTTATAAGGAACTCTATTAAGAATCAAACAAGCAGAATATAAAGCTTCACGCCAACAATTTTTAGGTAAACCAGAACTAAGAAGCATTGCATTAACCATATCAAGTAAAGTCCTATTTTTTCTTTCTACAACACCATTAGATTGGGGAGAATAAGAAGGTGTCACTTCATGCACAATACCATGTAATTTACAAAAAATCACCATTTCATCAGAGGCATATTCACCACCCCTATCAGAGCGAAGAATTTTTATTTTCTTTTCAAGCTGATTTTCAACTTCAGCTTTATATTCTTTAAACTTATCAAATAAATTACTCTTCGCATTAATCAAATAGACATAGCAATATTTTGAAAAGTCGTCAATAAAAGTAATGAAATATTGATTACCACCACGGGTTAGGACATGATTGCTATCACAAATATCACTATGAATTAATCCAAGCAACATGGTTTCTTTATCTACTGATTTATGCGATTTTCTAGATTGCTTAGCTTGCACACAAATTTCACATTTTTCTTTCACATTAATAGAAGACTTGGGAATAGGATCTAAGTGCATCATTCTTTTTATTCTTCCAGAATTCACATGACCAAGCCTACCATGCCAAGTATCACAACATTCAACATTAGCAATAGATAAAGAAGAATTCAAATTTTCATTACTGGAAGAACGCATTACACTTAAATGAAATAAACCATCCAACACCTTTACCAATAAACTGACCATGTCTGGAAATTACAACTTTGTTGGATTCAAAAACAACTTTATAACCATTCCTAACTAATAAAGATGCACTAATCAAAATTTTCCTAATATCTGGAATATGACAAACACCATCAAGAGACAAGACTTTTTCGGACGACAAGGTTAACTGGACTTGGCCTTCTCCTAGGACTCGAGCCACACTCCCATTCCCCATGCTTACAGTTCTTGTGCCTGATACCTGATATGATAAAAAATAATTTTTATCAGCGCACACATGAACATTAGCCCCAGAGTCTATCCACCAATCATTTGAGTTAAAAATAGTAGTTAACTCTGGGCTACTAACAAAATACCTGTTAGCTGGGGAATCAGAGGCGGCCCCCACAGTCACCACATTAGCTTGTGGTTAAGAAGTCGGCGGGGGTTTGGATTGATTGTTCTGGCCATGGCGGTGAAAACAGTTCTTGGCTATATGATTAGTCCTCCCACAGACCCAACACTGAACTTGACTCCCATTTTTACCTTTTGGCATATTGTTATTGAATTTATTGTTACCAAATCCGCCATTAGCCTTCCTTGGTCCAGTTTTCTTGAAAAATTTAGGCTTTGGTTTGTGAGGATTTTCGACAATTAAAGCTTTGGCTTGAAAAATGTGGTTTTTTGATCATTTGGGAAGAACGATGTCTAGCAACAAATAATTCTTCAAGAGAAAAATTTTCAGGCTTATGTTTAAGACTTCTAGCAAAATCAGACCAAGATGGTGGCAATTTTTAATCAAAGAAGACACATAGATTTAATCACTTTGTTCGGCCCCTTTTGCTTTCATATCATAAATAAGGTTCTCAAATTCAATCAATTGGTCGAGAAAACACTTTTAGTATCAACCATTTGAAAATCTAACCAATCATCAATAAACACATGTTTGAGAACTTTTTCCAGCAGTACCATAACGGTAATCAAGTGCTTTCCACAATTCAAGTGCAGATTTGGTATGTGAAAAAATACGATAAATACTATCAGACAAAGCACTCAAAATTCTACCATGACAAAGAATATCCTTATCAAAGAAGGTCATCATTTTTGTCACTAGACTCTTTAGTAGTGTCTTTGCTAGTAGGGGTCTCAAGAGACTTAGTAGCGAGCTTTCACCATTTTCTTTAAGACCGTTTAAAATCACGAGAAAATAACCCTAATTGATCCAGAATTTCATTTCATTTGTTGTTGCCAACACAAAAAGTTTTTCCCATCAAATTTTTCAGGCTTGCTAGACAACGATTTCCAAAAATCCATATCCGGCAAATAGCAAATAATCCTAAATTAATAGAATTAAAAATATTTCCTCTCTAAACTTGTTGGAAAAATTAAGCACAAAATTAGCATGGAATTTAATCTACTAATTTAGGAACAAGCAACAATAAATTAATAACAAGCCAAAAATAAATAAGAGTCAAGTTTAGGGTAGCCTTGGTCGAAGCACGCCGTAGCGCTCTCTTTAGAGAGGAAACGCCCCCACTGCACTGGTAAATTGTTGATAGCACATCCCCCTCCCAAGATTCGACAACCCATTGATTCTATCGTGTGCAGCGAAGAGAACCCTGAACCACTAGTTTACTCAATGCTCAAATCAACTCGGTAAATTACAAACTCGATCGGCCGATGTTAAAAATTGGTGGGGCAAGATGTATGAAAAATAAAAGAACAGTAGTGGTTTAACTAAGTTAGACACCTCTCACTGTTTCACAAATAATTCTTCCAAATGAATGACAATGAGGCTTTTCAAAAATAGAGGCAGTAGACGTATGTGTGTATAATTTATTAGAATAGAAGAGTTATGTGTGTGAACTTTGAAGAGCAATGATAATAATCAGCAAAACCACCTTTTCTTATTTATAAAGAAAACTTAACAAAATAAAGTAGGTTGTCCCATTAAACCCGCTAGCTATAAAATTAGGAAATGGGTGCACACTTAGTCGTTAGTGGCTATGTTGCTGAAGACTAGGAATTTAGTTTTTAAATCAACAATAAAAATATTATCCAACAGCTTCTTGTGCCACAGCCAACTTGATTCGGCTGTACTCTTTGCTAACGGACAAGTGATTGGTGTGGCAGTAGACTAGTCTACCACATACATATTCTTCTGTCTGGATCCTTGCAGCACTATTTCATTTGATTCAGTATCTTTAATTTGGCATCCTCCCATATTGAATCCAACATTATAGCGTTTGTCACAGAGTTGGCTGGTGCTTAACAGGTTGAAGTTGAGGTCTTCAACATATGCAGCATCTGTGATTTCTAATCCATTTTTCCTGATGGGTCCAGTGCCTCTTATTTCCCCTGGAGCTTCATTTCCTCCAAATATGACTTTTGCACCTCTAATCTCCTTGAATTTTGACAGTTCCTGTCATATGTCTGGAACAACCACTATCCATGTACCAGATTCTTTGGCACTCAGTTGTTCCTTGAACCTGCAATCAAGGAAATTAGTTTTTAGGTACCCATGCTTGTCAGGGTCCTGAGGGGTTAGTGCTATAAGATGATCCAACCAACCTATAGCCAAATGACTTGACTCTAAGAGGTTGCCATCTATCTGTGCCACAATCATAACTTACTTTGGCAAATTGCTTGGGGGCTTTAGGTTCATACATCTGTCTCTTTTGTCTGTATGCCTGTGTGTGTGTTTTAGCAATTGCCTTCTTTGGATAGCTGTGATGTTTTTGAGTGTAGTGCCTGGGTGCAAATGTGTGCTGATAATAGCCATTTTGACTTTGGAATGACCTTTGCTGAGTTCTAGGTCTTTGTCATTTAGGCTTGTATTCCATTGGTCTTTGTTGATATGTCACATATTCCAATCAGCTTAACTTGGGTAATTTCTACCATTCCCATCATATATGTTTCTTTGATAAAACTTCTGGGGTTTTTGGTAGCTCTGTTTATTCTTCACAGAGTACTTCCTATTTGGAGTTTGCTGAGGAACTCTGCTAGATTTCTTCTCAGCTATCCTCTCAGCATACTCAACTGGTTGTTTTCCTTTTCCTTTATATCCTAGGCCAGTTTGTTTGTGATTGTGCTTTGGAGTGAATGTGGGTGAAACATTTGGTGTTTTGAATTTTTGAGATGATTCATTACTTGAAGATCCTTTATCAAAAATCACTTTGGGAGTTTGACTGTGCACAAAGGAATTGAATCATATGTCTGTCTTATCTCCACACTCTTTTTGGCTCATAATAAGGTCATCCAATGATTTAGATGCCTTTGTAAATGATGCAATCACATTTTTGAGATCATTTTCCCTCTTTTCTATAGCAGATATCTCTGCTATTAGTTTAGCATTTTCAGCCTTCAGCTCTTTGTTCTCATTAGCTATGTGACTCAGAGTACTCGACTTCTTAGTCAGCTGTGAGTTTTGGCTTTTGAGCTGACTGTTTTCCTCATTTAATAGTGTGTGTGAGGATTTAATGTGCTCAAAGTCTTTCATCATTTTTCCTAATGAATCATAAAGATCAGTGGGTGATGAAGTGTGTGTGTCACAATCACTATCACTAGAATCTGAGTGAGATGAGTTAGAGTGTACCTCATCTTCTTGGTCTTGTTGATCTTGTTCTTTAGCCATTAGACAGATCATTGTTTCTTCTTCAGAATCACTTGAGTAGTCAACTTCACTACTCTCTGAGTCTGCTGCTTCTTTGGACTTAGCTGTCTCAGCAGTCTCAACAACCAACATAGCCTTTTTCTTTTCCTGTCTTCTTTCTCTGAAGACTTTTCTTTCTTCTTCATTCTTGTATTTATTGACTACTGTTTATGGACAGTCAATAGCGAAGTGTCCTGGTTGTCTACAGTTCCAACACAGGTTCTCAGCTCTTTGGTCATTTCTTTCAGTCCTTGAATTACCAGCTCTCTGATATTCAACCTTTTGATGCTTAGCTCTCTTGGGTGGCCTATCTTCCCTTGACTTGGAAGGAGTTGAATGTCTCCTGGAAGATTCACCCTTGTTTCTTTTATAGTTCTTATTGAAGAACTTGTTGGGCAATCTCCTCCTGGTCAATGGCTTCCTTGACCTCAGCTCTCTTCCCATCCTTGACTATAAGTGCAGCTGTTTTGGGTACAGTTGTCTCCTCTTGATCTTTTCTTCTCAGCTCAAACTCATAGGCTTTGAGGTCCGAGAATAGCTCATGATTGGATGTTTTTGTGAGGTTCATTGAATGTCTCAAGGCCATGACCTTCATTTCCCATTCAACTGGGAGGCTTCTCAGAATCTTCATACTGTTCACTTGGTTTTATACCATTGATTTGGGCTTCCGACACTAGAGTTTTGTGTTGTTTTTTAGTATTTTGAGTCGTTTTTGTTATATCTCATAGGTTAGGCATTGATTTCTATTGTTTCGAGTCATTTGAGTGGCCAAGCCATGTTGAGGGCCAATTATATTGAGTCTAGAGTCATTTTAATGAGTCGTGTGTCAAATGAAGTAAGGATGATCAAACAACGAAAGATTGATTTGAAGAAACGTCCAAACGCGCCTGAAATTTCTAGCACTGGCAGGGTTTAGTATTTTGGTCATAACTTTCTCTACAAAATTGATATTGGGCTGATTAAAGTTGCTATGGAAAGATAAGAGAGAGGGCTACAACTCATATGAAGACACCCAAAGCAAATTCGGACTTTTGGATGGCACTACAGTGTGCAAAAGAGGTGCTGTAGCGCCGCAACGCCCAAAACGGGCGCCGCGCAGGGGAGTGTTCTAAGGCGGCGCAGCCCTCTTCTCCTTGACGCAGCGCTACAAGTCTGAAAAAGTGCGATGGGGTTTGTGTTTTGCCGCAGTCATATCATTTTCAATGACTGCATTTCCATGGGCGGACAAAACAATGAAAGTCCGATTTTTGGATCTAAAAGGAGGGTACTATAAATAGATACATGGGAGGCTTGATCTAGGGCATGGAGGACACTTGGGGATGAAAACCAACACCACCAAGACACAAGGAAAGAGTTGGGGAAGAAGATTGAAGACACTATCATCTAGAAATAGATAAGATTCTTCTTTAATCTCTTTAATTCCTTCTTTGTTGTTTTGTATATAATTTGAGATGCATTCTCATTTGATTATGAATATTTGTATTTTCATCATGAGCTAAACTTTATAATTCTAGAGGCATAATATAATCTATGTTTGAACTTATGCTTTGATATTGTGGTTTGTCAATCTAGAATTCCCAATCTATTTGTGCTATTTGGATTTATTGCTTCTAAATTACTTGATCAATAATTTAGAGTGTTTGGTGTATTTGATTTGACACTTGAGACAGTAATTGAATACATGGCCTTGAAATAGCATAACCCCAGGATTTCATAGAATTGAGAGATTTGTGAATCCTTTGAAGTTATTTATTAAGATTCATAGTTTTTTATTGAGATTTCAATTGGTGATTTTTATAGAGATATTGATTTCCAAATTGTGATCTAAAATCATTTGGCACTCGAGAGAGGAAATGATTATTGTAGAAATCTTGACTTATAAATTGGTAATTTGTGATTGATATACCATATTGATAACATAAGGGAAAACTAGATCCATCACACCTCTAGAATTCATTCTCCCATAGATTTAGATGTTTATATTTTGATTAGTTACATCTAGTTGTTTTTATTTATAAATTAAGATATCCACCTATTTTTGACCTGTCAAATATAGCATAGGTAATTTATACTTGGTACTTATACACGCATTCCCTGTGGATACGACAACCCTACTCATATCACTATATTAAAACTTGACACCGTAGACTTGCGGTTAGAAAAATCTCTAACACATACATATTTCCTTCTGTGTATATTCTTTCCCAAGTGCTGATAGCTCATTTGTGATTTCAGTGAATCTAGCATCCAGCTGATCCAAGTTTTCACCTGCAAGCATTTTTAAATTTTCAAATTTCTGTACAGCAACATACAATATTTTTCTTTAATTTGCTCAGATCCTTCACAAATTAAAGTTAATTTATCCTAGATTTTTTTGCAGTTTGGAAAGATTTGACTTTGTTGAACATTGCTTTGTCCAAGGTTTTGTAGAGTATGTCCTTGGCTACATTGTCTAAGTTGTATTTTTTTATGTCCACGTTTGTCCACTCAGTCCTTGGTTTCTCAACCATGGCTGGTCTTGCCTCAGCTACAACTTCTTCTCCTTCAGATGCAGCTGCTCTCCTTACGGTTGTGTTCACTTTCAATATTTACAGTGGCCCATCCTCTATCACTATCCACATTTCATCATGTAAAGCAGATACATGAGCCTGCATACGAATTTTCCAGTCATCAAATTCCTCAATAGTGAACATAGGAATACCTGTCAAATTTGCTTCCATGTTAATAACTTTGTTGAATAAAAATAACTTTTGAAAGATTGGAGATCTAGTTCAGTAACCAGTGCAGAAGGCTCAATGAACCAACCGCTCTGATACCACTTGTAGGTCCCAAGGGGTGAAAGTAAGGTTTAGAAGGGGGGGATTGAATAAACCTTACCAACTTTTCGATTTTAGTCCTTTTATAATTATTATAGAGTTAATACACAACTAAGTCCTTGACGGACAACTAAGTTAGTTAATCAAATAGAGTTAGCCACCAAGCACTCGATAGAGCTGTTGATAGAATAACTCAGCTGTTTAGTCTAAACCTTAACTTGGCGGTGATGAGTTTTTCAGTGGAAGACTTAACACCCTTGAATTTGATTTAACTTCATTTAACACTTGATTTTAGCACTTAGTAATTTATCAGTTGGATAGCAAATTATTAGCAGATATGAAATGAGTATGCAGAAATATAAATATGCTGAAATGTAAATGACATAAGTAATTTTTATAGAGGTTCGAAGATGGGGTAATTCTTCTAATCCTCTCTTCTCCAACTCCTGGAGGAATCCACTAAGTAATGATCAATTCACAAAGTGGTTATCGCCTAGAGACAAGTTGATCACGCGGTGACTTGCTCCTTCGACTCGAGTCCGAGATGCCTTGGTCACACAATCGGCTTCTCGTCCGACTCTTCTTCTTGGCTTTGCTGCCTTGCTACTTCAGCTCACTTTCTCAAGCTTCTTGGATTTGATCACGAAGCCCTCCAATAACTTGAGATTGGTTCGATCTTGAACCTTCCAACAATCCTCCTTGGAAAGTAGAACCCTTTTGATTCTTCAAAAGTTTCCTCTTCAACAGATTGAAGTTGTCATTCCTTCACAACTTTGTGTTGGATCGATTTCCTTCGAGATTTAGGCTTGAGGATTTTGCTTGAATATCTTGAGAATATTTTGCAGGTTACAGTTTTAATAATGCTTGTTCGTTCGTGGTTCAGGTAATCAAGGTAACCCTTTCTCAAAGAAGTTCCTCAGCCTTTTATAGTGAACTTTCAAAAATCTGCCCGTTGAAGAGATAAGATGATTTTCAAAAGTCACTGGTGTTCGTTGGCTTGTCTTTTCTTGGTCTTCAGTCTTGAGATGTAGACCTTTCCTCGTATTAAATGAATGTCTAGCTTTTCAGGTTCTGGCACGAGGTACAGTGCTTCCCATTGGTTTATTCCTTCTGCACGCTTCTGGGACTGAGCACTTTAAGACATGGAAGCATGGAAGTATTACTTATTTAAGTAAAGTTCTTGACTTATGTGCAACAGATTCTTTTCAATTAACTCCTCTTTGCAGCTGCCTTTTCCCCAAGTGACTTGAGTCTGCTCCAATCATTGAAAGACTCATCCGTCACTTCAAATTGTGACATAGCTTCTCAAGTTGACTTAACAGACTCTTCACACAGCTATCCCTCAGCTGTTACATCTTCAGTCGAGTCTTTGGTCTTCTATCTTGGCCATACTCAGCTGTTCCGCAGCGGAGTCTTCACTTCACTTCTTCAGTGGACTTCTTGTATTCCTAGGCATAGCTGACTTGACTTAGCTCATTCAGCCCTATCTATTACAATGAGAATTACACGGAAAATGGGGTGCCAACATTCTAATCTAAGTTTTACATGGCATTCATCAAATTCTACAAAATAATTTCCCAACAATTTTCCCCCTTTTTGATGATGCCAAAACTTAAAAACATTAAACAAAATGTAAACAACACAGATACATACAAACAATGCAGTAACAAAGAATGTATGCGTAGAATCAATCATTTTATTGATCATAACATTATTGTCCTTTACACAGCTGTTTACAAGGTGTATCAGAGCATAATCATATCCAAGCAAACTTCAATCATCTATGCTAAGATACAACAATAGAGAGAAAATACATCAATACTTTATTGAATATACAGATGACTTACACACATATGTATTTACAAAAGTAAAATACACGAAGGGGTTAGAAGCAACACTTCATCGCCTTCACTGCCTCCTTCTTTCCTCTTCAGCTCTGTCATCATCAGCTCTCTTTCTTTTCTTTTCATCTTCAGCTGCTTTCTTCTTTTCATAGGCTCTCTTCGCAACATCGCCTTTTCTTTTCCTTTCTTGCATTTCTTGCCACAGCTGATCTTGTCTTTTATTTTCCTCCTCGATTTTCTTCACGTATTCAGCATTCTTCCTAGCCACTTCCCTATTAGCTACTTCATCATACACAGCCCAGTAAATCCTTCCCTTCTTGCCTGGATCTACATATTCAATGTTTTTGGGTAGAGGTCTAGGTTGAAAACCTCTTCCTCCACTACTTCTTCCTCCTCCTCTGGGTGTATATTGTACGTGAGTCTTCTTCTTACCAATTTGAATGGTTCTTTGGTAGTCTCACGCTTCATCGCCTTCTTCGCATGACTTGAGACCCTTCTCCCAAAGACAAATCCAGGCTTGGGCTATAGACATGTTTCTGAATTAACTTTCGGATTCAAGCGTTTTAAATTCTTCAATAGATCTTGGCTCATCTCCGTCATCTGGAATGACATCTGTGTCCTTTCCTGCCGGAATGCCACCGTAAGTTTTTAGTACTTCTAGAACACGGGCATCCGCCTTTCTTTTAACCTCCTTCATCCCTGCTTCCACAATCTTTCTCTTCTCAGACATAGGCACAGCAGAGTGTTGGAGCGGCAGAGTCACTAGAAGTTTGCTGATTATCGATGATGTGACGTGACCTTGCTGAGGGGTTTCGGCAAGCATTAAGGTCACATCCTTTGACCTTTCCCCTTTAACAGCTTTTCCCTTCTCCTTTTTCTTCTCAACAGCTGTCTGCTCCTTCTCTTTCTTCTTCTCAACAACTGTCTCTTCCTTCAACTTCCTCAGGTATTCCTCTTCCTCCTTTTTGGCATCATCGAAGGAGAGAGGAACCCCTGGAAACATCCCAACGAGCATGAAATCCAGTCGACTGAGAGCTGAGTTCTGCTTGAAGTCTGATGCGACATGTGTTGTGCGAAATTCTGAGCGAGTGGCTTTCGATCCACGAAAAGACTCCAAGTCCACAAGTGGATATGTTTTCACTATTGCGGGAGGAGCGGTATCATGGAAGTCTTCTAAGCAAACATGCATAGCTCGATCCACGATGGAATCTGAGTTCATCGCTTTAGATAAAACTGGAGAAGAAGCAAAAACTTCTTAGAGGATATTCCTCATTTGAATAAATCGGTGCCTGCTGTTTTGATACATTGTTATAGTCAATCCGCAATTGGAAGGGCACAAAGTAGTATGTATAATGGTAGGTCTAGACATATTCGTCGAAGATACAATACCATTAAACAAATGATTTCGAATGGGATTATTTCGGTTGACTACATGAAATCATAGGAAAACCTTGTGGATCCGCTTATGAAGGAATAAATCAAGATCAGTTGTATAAATTGTTAAGGGGAATGGGTTTAAAATCCATAAAATAAAGAATGTTCATAGCGGTAACCCAACCTTGTGAATTGGAGATCCCAAGACCATGGTTCAATGGGACAACTAAGTTATGAATGTTCTTTAGCTCATTCCCAAAACTTCCAAGTGAAACAGAAACCTACTGAATATGGTGAGGTTAAGTTTAAGACTTTTAATGATTCATATACCGAAAGGTGGAGTATGGCAGGATACTCTTCAATAGGAGATCACTTATATAAGTGAGAAGTAATAGCCGCTTCAAAGAAACACTTATGAATTTAGGATATGGTCCAGGTTCGAAATGGACACAACGTGATAACAACAAGTGTTAGAATTGTTATTGTGTAAGTATTGTTGTCTCGGTTTACACAAATGGCTGAGTAGTTCAAGACATCGCGTCACTAAGAAGCTAGTAAATTCGATAATAATTTACTAACGAAAGTTCAAAGCCACAAGCTACTTATCCAGATGCAATAACAGTTCGCTGAGGCTTTCAAGTGAATTTGCATATTCGCATGCATTTAATTTGATTCATGTGGGGGATTGTTGGAATTTGGTGTAGAAATTGGGTGTTGACCCGTTTTGGACCAAATATTTAATTTGATTCCATTAGTAAAAAATGAAATTAAATTATTTTTAAAAATTCTACTAAGTGAGTAGATGAGATTGGCATTTGGAATTTCTCAAAACTAATTTTGGGTGAAAGAGAAATTAATGCTAATAATTAGCCACTTTAAACTAGAAATTGGTATAGAAAATAGAAAATATGGGGAGGGGGAAATGCTCCATCTCACATAGAGTAGAAAGCCAAAGTTTGCTGAATTTATAAATTCCAAGTTGGACAACTGGGTTTGGGCCTCTGGGGCACCAAAGTTTGTAAAGGGGTGAGGACATACATGCTTGTCAGTTTGGTTCAAAACACACACGGGCGCGCGTACGCCGGCGCCTATCCGCAAGACGACTGCTCCAGGTCCGGTTCCCGGTCATGGGCCGCAGACCTGGGCTTCAAGGCCCTTATACTTTTTGGACCAAATTTATTTAAAACCCTTTAAAATTAATTAATTATGTTTAATTAAATAATTAATGTTTTCCAACAAATGGGTGGTGTGCGGATGCAGCTGTGCGCGAGGGCGCGGGTGTGCGCATTGCACGGACATTGAGCATAATTAGACGCACACGCAGGTGTGCGTAGATGCGCACATCTGAACAGATGCACTTGTTCGAGCAACCTGGTGCATTATTTAGCTGTAGACATATCGTTTCGAACCAAAAGACATATCATTTCCAACGGCCACCTTGATGCCTATTAATACAAGGCCCCTACAGATGAAATCTGGTACGAAATAATTAGCCTAAAATCGAGTCATTGCATTACATCATATTGATATCATTTCCTCCAAAGCTTGAAAGCCTTATATACTTTAGTTCACTATAGTTTTGACTTTTGCAAGTGCTGCTAAGTTGAAACGGTAAAATCGTAGTATCTTAGGGATGAGGCCGAAACTGTAAGTACTACGCATATGTGGCAATTTTGTCCTACGGAGGTTGTATTAAATACAGGCCTCGACTTAATCCTGTCCTGTTTTTTCAAAAACTTTAGCCACATCTTGTAAACATTAAACCACCCATTCAATAATCGCAAGACAAAATCTTCATTTTCTATTTTCAAGATGGCGACATCTATTTCATTTACACTGATGGCTGCTGCTCATGCTCATAGTGAAAAACCGGCGAAGTTATCCGGCGTTGACTTCAAACGCTGGCAACAAAAGATGCTCTTTTACCTCACTGTCCTGGGTCTGTACCATTTTCTAAAGGAGGACCCCCTACCATTGGCGATGAAGAATCCGACAACCAACGGAGAATCGTTGTGGATGTTTGGCATAACAACGATTTTCTCTATCGGAATTATGTTTTGAGCGGGCTAGACGAATCTCGTATAATGTCTATAGTTCATTCAAAACGTCTAAAGAATTGTGGGACTATTTGGAGAAGAAATACAAAATAGAAGATGCCGACACAAAGATATTTATTGTTGACAAATTTCTGGATTTTAAGATGGTTGACACCAAAATGGTGATCAACCAAGTTCAGGAAATTCAAATCATACTTTATGATTTGGTGTCTGAAGGTATGATTCTGAACAAGTCTTTCCAAGTGGCAATGCGATAATCAAAGAATTGTCGCTATTGTAGAAGGATTTTCAGAACTACCTCAAGCACAAGCGCAAAGAAATGGGACTTGAGGATCTATAGTTCAGCTTCGGAATGAGGAAGACAACCAAAAATCCAAAGTGAAGTCCAATAAATCAAGAATGGAGACCAAGGAAAATCGTGCTGAATCGAGCACTAGCAAGAAACGAAAGCATTCCAGAAAAGACAAGGTGAAGGCCAAGAAATTCAAAGGAAATTGCTACAACTGTGGAAAACCGAACCACATGGCCAAGGATTGCCGACACCCGAAAAAGGGTAATGAAAGTGGCAACCTACAACAAGCCAATGTGACTGAGGACAAATCTGTTCTGATAGACATGTCTGATGTGTGTAAAATATACGTGAATTTTGAGGCTTAAAATGATATATAATTGATACATTCACACGCATCTTCACTATATTTTTACTTGGTTTCCTTTAAAGGGAATGATACTGCGTATTCTTGTAATTCTTGCAGGAAACGGAGCTTAAAATGAAGAAATATCAATAGGGATGCCCAGACAAGATTTCCGAATGCAAAGAGAAGATCAAACGACGGAAAAAGGGGGCAAAAGCAGGTCCACACGGTCAAACCATGTAGCCTCACACGGCCGTGTGGACTTGTGTTGGGAAAATGGCACGAGTGTGGAAGAAAGGAAGAAAACAGAGTCCGGATCAGGTCCACACGGTCGGACCGTGTGACCTCACACATGTTTGATAATTGGTTTTATCATGATTTTGATGATTTTGTTTTTATACCAAAACAATGTTTTTAAAGGTTGTCCAAATACTCCTAAATTATTTAAAATGGTTTTAATGTTTTCCGGAGTATTTCCTCGAGTTTATTTTCGATAATATTGAACAACACTTTTAATGATTTTATGTCAATGGTTTCTTTCATTGAAACTATGTTTCTAAATGTTGTCATAATACTCCCGATTGGTCTAAAATGTTTTTACGAATTTTTCAGAGTATTTATTGGAATTTATATCGGACAACACTTTTTGTATTAATGTGTTATTTCATCATAACTATATTTCTAATGTTGTCCTAAATACTCCCGATCGGTTTAAAATGTTTTTACGAATTTTTCGGAGTATTTCTTGAGGTTTATTTTCGACAAAAATCGGACAACACTTCATTTAGGAGGTCGGGGGTCGTCGACCAAAGAGGCGACGTGCACTGGGAACACATTTTAAATAGAACTCGTGAAACCTCAAAAAAAAAGTCGGGGTGACCGGTCCACGTAGGGGGCGACGGTCGCGCACTGGGCGACGACGATCGACCACCCCGGGACCGGTCTCCCCGTTATAATTTTGTTGCGTTCTTTTCAAATCTCATTTCTGCGCGACCAGTCGCCCTTAAGTTTGACAGCAAAATTCTAACCGTTGTGCAGCAGACAACTTTTCCTTAAATTGTGGAATTGATTTCTAACAGCTATAATCTTGATTTTAATTGCAATATTTTTTAGAAATCAGATTCCAAGAGGAGCCTATCAAGTATCAATCATCTTCTATAAATAGAGAAAGATTTGAAGCACAACAATAAGAGAGAAAAAAAAACTACAACACAACAAGATACACTCAAGAATACACTTGTTCTTACATTGTCTTATTTCTTTGTTGTAATTTGCCTAGCTATTCACTTTCACATCCTTGAGATCTAGGCTATTCTTGAATACACTTGCACTCAATTGTATAATTCATTATCGAGTTGTAATCTTGAATTTTTGGGTTATCATTCAACACAAGATATCATTGTGAGTGTTCTTGTGGTAAGAACACACTTGGGTGATCTAGGTCTTAGGTGTAAGAAGATTGTGGTAATCTTCTTGTTGAGGTGTTGAAGAATTTGGTATTCTTCAAGGTTGAAGATTGTGGTAATCTTCACAAGGTGCCATTGGAGATTGTGGTAATCTTCAAGTGAGATTGTGGTAATCTCAAAGGTGGTGTTGAAGAAGAGTGTGGTGCTCTTCAAGGTGTTGTTGTAAGTTGGTGTTGTATTAATTTGTGGTAAATTAATAAAATCTTTTTTTTTTTGAAATCCATCCGGATATCTTGGGGTGGTAGAAGATTAGGCCCTAGGTGGGTTGAACCTCTATAAATCGACGTGTGTTGTTTACATTTCGCACCTTTATTATTGTCTTTGAGCATTCAATTTGAAAAAGAGGGCAAAATCGAAAAGATGGAGATAATCTATTCACCCCCCCTCTAGATTATCGTAGCCGCTTGGACTTACAAGTGGTATCAGAGCCAAACTCTTTGGCAAGCTCGCTTCACATCGCGAGTGAAGAGAAACGATCGTCGGCTACGAACGAAGCTCATCTATCCGGCACCTCCACCACTATTTGATTCCAAAAATTTTATATTTTGGAAAGAAAGAATGGAATATTATTTACAAGGTTGCGGGTTTGATATTTGGAACACCGTCATAAATGGAGAATCCATTCCGATGATAGACACTCCACACACCTCCAAAGGCCTCAAAGAGCTAAATGATGAAGAGAAGAAAATCATCTCCTTAAAGGGTAAGACTCTAAATATTTTGTATTGTTCATTTACTAATTTGGAGTTTGAACATATTGTAGGAATTCGATCGGCACATAAAGTATTGAAAACATTAGAAGCCATCTATGGAGTATTTGCAAATGAAAGGAGTCAAACAAAAGCATCTACTTCTCAAAGGGATACAAGCTCAAATCTAAGGAACAAGCCTCTTACAACTTCCAAGTATGAAGAAGTTGAATATTGTTTTATGGGCATCGAAGAAGAAAACGAGGTATGTCTTAAACCCTCTAATTCCTATGATATTGCTATTCAAAATGATTATAGTGATTTGCAAAATGATTTTGATGATCTTCAAAATGAATTCCAAGACTTACTTGTTAAATACAAAAATTTGAAAAAGGAATTCATTGTTTTAAAAAATGATAAGGATAGTTTATTTACTTCCTATGAATCACTATCATGTGCTCAAACCACCACACTTGACAAGGTTAGAAACCTTGAAAAACAAAATAGTACTCTTGTTGAGAATATGAATTGCATGAAAAATGATTTATCAAAATCAAACTTGAGTACCAATAAAATGTCCAATATTGTTGATATTCATAATTGTGATAAAGGACTTGATCATAAGCCTAATGTTGTTAATCATATGAAAAAGGATCAGGTCACTATGCATATTGGTCATTATGCTCCTAGAATTATTACTTGTTTTTATTGCGGTAAAAAGGGTCATACGGCTAATTCTTGTCGAGCTAGAAATAGCTCTAATTATTGTTGGAGACCTAAAAGTCTCAAGACTAATCCCAAAGGACCCAAACACATGAGGGTACCACAAAACAATGTCATATTAGGTACTCGGCGAAATAATGATCGAGGAAAATTCATACCGCCAAGAAGGCATCAAATGACCGATTCATTTGATCAAAGAAGGAGAAACTATTTTCAACAACGCCAATTTCCAATAAGAGGGTATAATAAAAAATGTGAAGAACACAATCCTTGGAAATGGCAAAGACATCATCAACAAGATGATTTTCAAAGAAGAAGAGACCATCAACAATGGGAAGGACAAAAATTTTGGAGATGGAATAATTGGAGAGATTACCATCAAAATGAAGATTTTGAAAAGGGAATATATCATCAACAATGGGAAAACCCATGGAAATGGCGTAATTGGTAAACCGTATCTCCCTATCTAAATATGCATTTTATTTTATTTATATGCATGTTTTTATTTGTGTCTTAATTGCAAAATGAGTTTTCAAGTATTTTTTTTTAAAATTAAGGTCTTCAAAATATATTTGTGCTTTTAAAATTTTTGAAAAAGAAGACCTTATATGATGTTTTTAAAACTCTTGTGCGTTTTTGTAGACTAAAGTGTATTATCATCTCTTATGGATTTTTATGTGATATCTCTTAGCCTACACTTTTATCATTATGGTTTGTGCTAGATTTGTTTTAAGAATTGTGTAGGATTTACATATTTTCACAAATGGCCATTTACGTCGCTATTTGTCAAGAAAAACATAAATTATCGAGGTACGTTTACGTGTGTTACTCTTACTCTTATAGACTCGATATATGTATTTCCATATGCCTATGTGCTTGTTTTTCATAGTATTTCATACAAGTGCCATTAAGAGGATTTTTAGATTTTTTGAAAGGCACTAGGCGATATTTGATTGCACATATTTACTTTGTCAACTCTTGTTCAAATACTTCTTTTAAATGAAGTCTCAACTATATGCTATCGGATTTTCAAATTTTAAAAGAGACCTTTTGTAGCTTTCTTAAGCTTATTTGAACTTACATGATTTATTAGACTCTTGATGATCTTCTAAATGCATAGTATGTGTTTCTTGCTTCATGGTCTATATATATAGTGTCTATTTCTACTATGCTCTTATACAAGATATTTTGTGATTGATGATTGAGGCATGTTTTTACACTTGAGCTATTTTTTCTTGCTTATATAAGCGATGCCGTTAATGAGTTTGTTAAGTTATGTAGATGAGAAATGAAGTACTCCAAATATTAGTTACCTCATAATATTTGGATGTAAATGTTCTATTATGAACACCTTAGATCAATTGGATGCCCAATGATGATAGTGATGAAGAAGACAAATTCCTCAATTGATGCTCCAAGATAAATAGAATTACAAGAGGAGCTAAAAGGAAATGATAGATGCCATGTCTTCCATCACAACAACTATAGATACAAAATGGGTACTCCGGAACAAAACTCGATGACCAAGGCAATATTGGTCGAACTAAGGCAAGGTTAGTAGCTCGAAGGTACTTTCAAAAAGGAGGTAATTGATTTTGGTGTAACATTTGCACTCATAGCACATTTTGTAGCTATTTGCATTTTACTTGCTCATTCTTGTTTTAAGAAAATTTCAAGCTTTACCAAATGGATGTTGAATCCAATTTTCTAAATGGTTTTATTCAAGTAGAAGTCTATCGGGGTTTAAATTTTTTAGGCCAAATGATTTATTTTAGGGCCTTGTATGGTTTAAAACAAGTACCCCGTGTATGGTTTGATAGACTTAGCTTTTTTTTTGCTAAATGATTTTACAAGAGGTAAAGTTGATACTACTCTATTTGTTTTTGAAAAAGGGCAAGATTGTTTACTTGTGTAT
Organism: Rehmannia glutinosa; assembly: GCA_016081115.2. Taxonomy (NCBI): domain Eukaryota; kingdom Viridiplantae; phylum Streptophyta; class Magnoliopsida; order Lamiales; family Orobanchaceae; genus Rehmannia; species Rehmannia glutinosa. The sequence goes on along the minus strand of CM071932.1, from coordinate 9,374,038 downwards.
ATTTATGAGAATATTTTTGGTACTACTAATGAATATTTGTGCAAGATGTTTTTCCAAGTTGATGCAAGGTGTACTTGAAATGAGCATGATGGGGGAGCTCAATTTCTTGCTTGGACTTCAAATCATTCAATGCCAAGTAGATGGTTATATTTCAAAAGAACTCTTGAAGGAGTTAGGCATTGAAGAAGGAAGAATCATCTCAACCTCTATGGCTACCAATGAAGAGATTGACAAAGGTTGAGAAAGGCATGCCGGTTGACAAACAAATTCGAGGTATGTTTTCTTGTATTATTCCTATAGACTCGACATTCCATATGCCTTATGTCTATATGCTCGACTTCAAAAACTATCCCAACGAATCTCATTAAAGTGTCGTTAAAAGACACTTCTTCTTATGACTTGTTCATCCAAAGCTTTAAAACGTTCTTATTTTTCGGGATAACAAGTCCGGTGAAAATTATTCAAAATACAGTTCGTCATAATCAAACTAAACATATTGAGACTCGAAATGTTTTCTAAGGGATTGCGTTTCTAAAACGAAAAATTGAGATGTGTTTAATTCCGTCTCAAGGATAACTCGTGGATTTTTTTAATCATTAACCGCCGAGTATTTTACCTCATTTCGAGCTTGATTATAACATAATGTATATTGAATGAGGTCTACGTTTGCATTTTGCACGCTTTTAAAATTTAGGGCGAAAAAACGGATTTTTGGATCAAACTTCGCAAAAAGTAAAGAAGCAAGTGGTGAAGGGTGAGGTCGATCGTCGCCTGACCTCAACCTCGGCCGCCCTGCTTTGTGTTTTTAGATATATTACTTCTTTCCGAATTTGGCATTTTGGCCTTTTTTTTCTCTATTTCGTCCCCTTTGTCATTTGCACACACATTTCACTTCAAATGTGTTTGGTTGCATGTATTACATAGTTTGGGGATTATCTAGCTCGACTATCATCATCATTGCTCGTCTTTACCGATCGAATGGTAAGAATTTCACTCTCTTTAGCTCAATTGGGTTAAACCTCGAGTTTGTGGCTTATATGTATTTTCTTGATGCAATTCAGATATTTTTGTGATGAGCTTATTAATTATTGATGATTGACATTTGTTAAATTGCATTTGGTGATGAAAAACTTGGCTTGATTTCATTTACAATGGCTATATATATCTTTCTCAATTTTTGACGCCTGCCAAGTGTTCGATAAAACGTTTCAATGAAAAATTCATCACCTACATGATTCTCTCGTTTTCAAATGACTTATATTTTTATAGAGATCATGTTTTGCAAATCTCATAAGTTTTCATAAGCTTCTACAAGTTGTATGATTCGACTTTTCCCTCCTATTTGGTTTAAGAGCTTCAATGTTCAATATAGCTCGATACATCGGTTTAGTTGCGCACTTGGATATCAATATATGATGTATTTATCTTGCTAACATTCTTTTTTATGATTCCAAAAGGGGAGAAACAGGTTATAAGCTCTTTAGCTCAAAGAAGCTAAGAAAAGAAGCTAAGATAAGCTTAACGAAAAGAAGCTATAAGCTATGGCTTCATAAAGCCATAAGTTGTGGAACATATTTAGTCCACTTGGTGCATTATGGTTATGTATGAATCATGGTCCATTGGTTGTAGTATGGACTTATATACGGTTCTAATGATGTCTCTTTGACAGGGGGAGCTTTTAAGTTTTTGATACTTAAGCTCAATATCGAAAAGCTAAGATTTTAGCTTATGTTGAAGTTGCTTTTTTACTCCTGTTGTGCATATTGATAGGGGGAGCTTTTGCTATATATGTTTAATATCTCTACTCCCATCCTTGTGATTATATTGTGTGGAATGTTGTCGCTCAATCCGTATAGTTCCTTTTAACCGGTAAAATTATTTTTTTAAATCGACCTCGTTAAAATTGTTTTGGTTTGTAATCATCAAAAAGGGGGAGATTGTTTGATAATTGGTTTTATCATGATTTTGATGATTTTGTTTTTATACCAAAACAATGTTTTTAAAGGTTGTCCAAATACTCCTAAATGATTTAAAATGGTTTTAATGTTTTCCGGAGTATTTCCTCGAGTTTATTTTCGATAATATTGGACAACACTTTTAATGATTTTATGTCAATGATTTCTTTCATTGAAACTATGTTTCTAAATGTTGTCCTAATACTCCCGATTGGTATAAAATGTTTTTACGAATTTTTCGGAGTATTTATTGGAATTTATATCGGACAACACTTTTTGTATTAATGTGTTATTTCATCATAACTATATTTCTAATGTTGTCCTAAATACTCCCGATCGGTTTAAAATGTTTTTACGAATTTTTCGGAGTATTTCTTGAGGTTTATTTTCGACAAAAATCGGACAACACTTCATTTACGAGATCGATTTCGTCGACCAAAGAGGCCGACTGCACTGGGAACACATTTGAAAAGTAACTCGCGAAACCTCAAAAATAGATCGGGGTGATCGGCCCACGTGAAGGGGGCGACCGATCGCACTTTAGCGACCGTCGACCACCCTCGACCGGTCTCCCCGTTGTAATTTTGCTGCGTTCTTTTCAAATCTTATTTACTGATCGTCGCCCATAAGTTTGACAATGACAAAATTCTAACCGTTGTGCGTGAGATGACTTTTCCTTAAATTGTGGAATTGATTTCTAACACTATAATCTTGATTTTAATTGCAATGTTTTGTAGAAATCAGATTCCAAGAGGAGCCTATCAAGTATCAATCATATCCTATAAATAGAGGAAGATTTGAAGCACAACAATAAGAGAGAAAAAAAATTACAACACAACAAGATACACTCAAGAATACACTTGTTCTTACATTGTCTTATTTCTTGTTGTAATTTGCCTAGCTATTCACTTTCACATCCTTGAGGTCTAGGTTATTCTTGATTACACTTGCACTCAATTGTATAATTCATTATCGAGTTGTAATCTTGAATTTTTGGGTTATCATTCAACACAAGATATCCTTGTGAGTGTTCTTGTGCCAAGAACACACTTGGGTGATCTAGGTGTTAGGTGTAAGAAGATTGTGGTAATCTTCTTGTTGAGGTGTTGAAGAATTTGGTATTCTTCAAGGTTGAAGATTGTGGTAATCTTCACAAGGTGCCGTTGGAGATTGTGGTAATCTTCAAGTGAGATTGTGGTAATCTCAAAGGTGGTGTTGAAGAAGAGTGTGGTGCTCTTCAGGGTGTTGTTGTAAGTTGGTGTTGTATTAATTTGTGGTAAATTAATAAAATCTTTTTTCTTTTTGAAATCCATCCCGGATATACTGGGGTGGTAGAGGATTAGGCCCTAGGTGGGTTGAACCTCTATAAATCGATGTGTGTTGTTTACATTCCGGACCTTTATTATTGTCTTTGAGCATTCAATTTGAAAAAGAGGGCAAAATCGAAAAGATGGAGATAATCTATCACCCCTCTAGATTATCGTAGCCGCTTGGACTTAAAACAGGCCCGTGTGGACTTGGATTCCAACCGCACCACCAAACCGTGCGAGATGCCTACCCATGCGACAAAGGGCTACGCCCAATGCCACACGCCCATGTGGACCCACACGGCCAGACCATGTGGGACTCTGTTTCAGCGCATTTTTGAAGTTCTTTTCCCGATACAATTCAACAAGTGATCTCTCAAAGTATCTATAAAAGAGGACCAAGTCTTGCACGAAAAATCATCACTTCATACAGCAAAAACACATGAAATAACACAGGAACCGAAGAATCAAAGAGCTTCTGAGAGGAAAAGGTTAGGTCGCGAAGAACACCACAAGACTTTCGCATCTAGGGAGCACAAGAACTTCGAGAGCTTGGAGGGAGAATCCATCCTGACAAGAAGGGGTTTTCTTTCTATATCTAAGAACTCTTGTCTGTACTTAATTGATGCTTAATGTTGATTCGAATTTGTCTATGAATTTTTTAATCAATGTTTGGTATATTTTTTGGATTTTAGGGCATAATCGAAACTGTGGATTTGTATTAAATATGATTACTTGTTTTCTAAATTGCTTTATGCGTTCTATTTTATGAATTCGAGTGCTTATTTATAATTGCTTTTTATTTGGCCAATAATTTGCATGTCATACTTCTAGTCCATAATCCGGGAGGTGAGTTTTAGTAAGACGAAAATCGAATTCAGACATAAAACATGTGTGATAGGCGTGTTTGTGGGGAGTTATTCAATTCACAAATTTTTTTGGAGTTAATAAGAATTGTAACGATCCGGGAGGACTACAATTGTTATTAATGAACTGTTTATGCACCACCCGGGATGGGGAGTAAATGATATTAGGAATTTGAACCCATAGAATTGCATGAATTTGTTTTTAAAACTTTATTCGCATTTAATATTGAAGAAGCATGTTGAGATTATATGCCTAAGGTTGCTCCTAAAGATGTTAAAAATACTTGTGGGGTTCACAAATTTATTTTAATTTCTTTTTTTAATTTTCGATTTTTAGGATTAAATAAACTCAAATTTTCGGCCGCTTCAATAAAATTGGAATACGATGTTATTATAGCCTAAGTGTTTCGAGCTTCAATCCCTGAGGAATACGACCTTGCTTGCCATTATCCTATAAACTACACTTTACACTTGCAGTTATATGAACCCAAATAATTTTTTGCGAACAAGTTTTTGGCGCCGTTGCCGGGGATTGATTAGATTCTACTTAGATATAGTAACAAGTAGTTCAATCTTAATTGAAATATTTTTGTAAATATTTTTCATTTCCTTTTTTTTTGATTTTTTTTAATTTTTTTTGGTTCGATTTTAACATTGTTTTTGTTTAGTGCAGATAGTGCATGATCACGCGTTCCAGATCAACCCAGCCAATTCCCACTGATTTGGAAATTGAAAAGACAACTAAGCGACTAAGGAAAAGAGCCAAAGCAATGGCAGATGGGACCAATCCGAACGCAGTGGAAAACAGAAACAATGAGGAGCGCCCACCAGGGGCCGGTGTCTAGGACAGAATTGTGGAAAGGCCCGCGAGAAGCGCAGTTAGGGACTACTTTCAGCCGGAGGTAAGCCAAACTTTTGGGGGTGTGGCCCGTCTGCCAATCAATGCAAACAATTTTGAACTAAAACCAGCATTGATCCAGATGTTGTCACAAAACCAGTTTGGCGGTAGAGCCGTTGAAGATCCAAATGCGCATCTGGCGCACTTTCTAGAAGTTTGCGATACTGTTAAGATGAATGGTGTTTCTGAGGATATCATTCGATGCTGCCTTTTTGCATTCTCTCTACGCGATAAGGCTAAGGGATGGTTATGCTCTTTAACACCACCAGCCGCAAATTGGGCAAAACTAAGTCAACGGTTTCTAGCCAAATACTTTCCTCCCAGTAAGACGATGCAATTAAAATCTGAAATCGCCCAGTTTAGGCAATTAGATGCTGAGCCGTTATATGAAGCATGGGATAGATTCCGGGAATTTCTAAGGAATTTCCCTCAACACGGATATCCCGACTACCAACAGGTTCAGTACTTCTATAATGGTTTGAGTGGTAACACAAGAACAATTATAGATGATGCATCTGGAGGCGCACTGATAGGGAAATATCCTGAGGAGGCATTAGAGTTACTAGAGGAGATGGCAAATAACAGTTACCAATGGCCATCCGAAAATAGACATGTCACAGAAATTCAGGATGAGGATAGAATCGTCATACTCACAGAACAAATATCCAAGCTAAGTATGAAACTGGATGCGATGTAGCAGGTAAATTCAAGGGATGTAGCAGTGGTTGTGGAAGAAGCAAATTTTGTAGGGAAGCAAGGGTACAACTACTACAGAAATAATCAGACGCAACCTCACTATAATCTAGGGCTACCAAAGGAACCAAAACCATCCCTAGAAGAAATGCTAGCTTCATTCATCGGAGGAACTCGAGCGCGGCTAAATCAAGATGAAGCTAAGATAGACATAATCGAGGATCAGGTAACTCAAAATACTAACATGAATGATAGATTGAAATCTTTGGAAAAATAGGTGGGGCAGATAGCTACATCAATACATGGCCAACACCAAAAAGGCAAACTCCCAAAAGCCAAAAAGACAAACCTGGGAGAATAGTGCCAAACCATTCGTCTGAGGAGTGGAACAAGTTATGAAGGTCCAAAGATGCCTATTGAACAAGAAAAAGATGCAATCGAGGAGCAGGACACGGAAGAAGAAGTAGCACCACCCCTCATGGAAACAGAAAAGGTAAAATATGCTCCAACCATTGCAAGAACTGAGGTACCTATCCCCTTCCCGCAAATGTTTCAAAAAAAGAAATTAGATGACCAATTTCTCAAATTTCTGGAAATCTTTAAGAAAATTCAAGTTAATATACCTTTTGCGGATGCACTTGAACAAATGCCAAACTATGCGAAATTTCTTAAAGATATCATGGCAAAGAAAAGAAAAATTTCGGAATACGAAACGGTTAAACTAACAGAGGAGTGTAGCGCAATTATTCAAAAAAAGTTACCTCAAAAACACAAGGATCCCGGAAGTTTCACGATCCCATGCATAATTGGGGGAACAACATTTGATAAAGTACTATGCGACCTAGGTGCAAGCATTAACTTGATGTCGTTATCAATATTTCGAAAATTGGGACTAGGCGAAGTAAAGCCAACGACAATCACCTTACAATTAGCAGATCGCTCGCTAACATATCCAAAAGGAGTGATCGAAGACGTGTTAGTCAAGGTAGACAAGTTCATCTTCCCAGCAGACTTTGTTGTGTTAGAGATGGAAGAGGACCGAGAGGTCCCATTGATTCTAGGAAGACCATTCTTGGCCACAGGTAGAGCACTTATCGACGTGCAAAAAGGTGAATTAACATTGCAAGTAAATGATGAACACATATTATTTTCAATTTACAAGGCTATGCAATTTCATGAAAACGTCGAACATTGCAACATGATTGATGTTCTAACCCCATGCATGGAAGCTGAGTTTGAACAGGTTGTGATGAAAGACGCATTGGAATGGTGCTTAACTCACTCAATGGAATCCCAAGGTATGTGTTTGGATATTACTAACAATGATGTTATCGATTTTGTGTTTGCCTTAGATTCAGCGGATGAGAAAATTCAAATTAACGGCGATCTGACAATCCCACACGCCCATGTGAAGACACACGGTCAGAACGTGTGATGCAAACCTCCAGATGCACACGGACGTGTGGATATACACGGTCAGGCCGTGCGGTACGTTGAAATCGGAAACCCTCAGTCACACGGTCGTGTGACTCTACACGGCTAGACCGTGCGACAAGACATCGACAACCCAAATCACACGATCGTGTGGTCTCACACAACCCGACCGTGTGACACATCTTTTCAGCTGAAAATCTGAAAAATGAACTCCCGGGGTCTCCAGAACTTAAACCTCTCCCAGACCATCTCAAATATGCATTCTTAGGTGACAACGAGACCTATCCGATAATAGTTTCCTCTTCTCTTACTGAAAATCAATTAGAAAAACTACTGCATGTCTTAAAGGAACATAAAATTGCGATTGGATGGTCAATTTCTGATTTAAAAGGTATAAGCCTTTCGATTTTCATGCATAAAATAAGAATGGAAGATGATTATAAACTTTCTGTGCAACATCAACGTAGACTTAACCCAATTATGTAAGAGGTCGTTAAGAAAGAAGTATTGAAATGGCTGGATAATGGTATAATTTTTGCTATATCTGACAACAATTGGGTAAGTCCAGTACAAGTCGTTGTTCGCCTTATTTTTAGCTTCACCGCAAGTGTACGGCTTAGTTTATAGAATAGGGTTAGCAAGGTCAAATCCACAGAGACTAATAAATTAATGTACTAAGTATTGAGATTGTAATAGTCATATTTTTATCTAGACGATCGAAATTGAATGATTGGTTTTGTAAAAGCTAGACAAGAATTTATCATAAAAAGACAGAATAAGAGTTGATTGAAAGATCAAGGAGATGAATGGATTCCTGGGTTATTGTTTCAGTTAATATCCTCTTTTGTTATCAGATTAATCACAACCAAAGTTATTATTATTCTTCCCTATAAGACAATCACGAAAGTTTTTTACTCTCTCTCTCGAGATGTATGTAAAAACGTTGATTGGAATATCTATGCTAGCATCTCTACTCAACATAAGATATCCAACTCCCCAAAGCACAAAATATTATAAATCCTCACAAATATTCACAGACTTCTCAATCTTGCAAATATTCATGTCAAGTACTCAAAGATCTAGTATTGAAACTCATTTCTCAAATTATGAATCAATACATCAAAACAAGTTAAACCAAAGGCCTTTTGATAAAACAAGAAATAAAACAGAGTACTCGAATAAGGTTTGAAAATAATAACTTCAATTGCAATTAAACATCAAACAAAAGTATCCATTAACATATTCCCAAATCCGGGAATCACAAGATGTTTAGCCAGACAAGGGAAATAAACAATTCATAGACAAATTATTTAAGTTCATATCTAACTAATCGAAAATAAATGATATTATGGAATGAGCAAACTCAGGGATGTCGATGATCTCTCGATCTATCTTCAATCCTCAAGCGTGTGGTTGCGACCTCGATCAATCTCACAAATCCTCCAGTAGAAGGTTGCTCTTTTCTCTGCTTTCTAGGGCAGAAATCTGTCTCCCTTTGTTTGGGGCCGCCTCGTCTCTATTTATACTCCCATTGGGTCAAAAACCTAATTAGAATCTGTCAAACTTCTGTTTTCCCAAGACAGACGCACGGTCGTGGCGCTCGACGCACCGCCTTTGCAGGTGCCGTAGGATCATTCATTCGCTGAAGGGATGCACGGGACGTACGCTCCACGCACGATCATCATGTGTGTCAGGCCGTAGGCTGATTCTCCTTTGGCTAGGGCACACGGGTTGTGCTATAGATGCACGCCCAGCCCGTGCGCACCTGCTGCAGCTGAGTTTTGTTTGTTTTTTTCTGTTTCTCACCCAGTTCGTTTGACTTCTTCTCGATTCAACTCCAAACATCACACATTAGCTCGATTATTGGTGGTCCTTTACCGCAATGCTCCGAATTGTCGCCAAAATGCTACAAATATCAATTAATTCCTACAAAACGAGCAAAGCGTAATACCTTTTCCACTTTACAGAAATATAACCCTTTTTACTCAAGTAATGCATGCATATCAACTTATTCTAGCTACAATTAAACCCAAAATACATGCAAAACACATATCAATCAGTCGTCTCAAAGAAGGGAGGAATGACAATAGTAAAAAGTGAAAACAATGAAATCCTAGCTACTAGAGTTGTTACAGGGTGGTGCATTTGCATTGATTATCATAAATTAAATGCTGCAACTCGAAAAGATCACTTTTCTCTCCCCTTTATGGATCAAATATTAGATCGCCTTGCAGGTTATGAATACTACTGTTTCCTTAATGGATACTCAGTGTATAATCAGATTGTGATTGCTCCAGAGGACCAACAAAAGACAGCATTTACATGCCCCTATGGTGTGTTCGCATTTCGTAGGCTTCCATTTGGGCTATGTAATGCACCTACAACATTTCAAAGATGTGTGATGGCGATATTCCATGGGATGATTGAAAACATCATGGAAGTTTTTATGGATGATTTCTCAGTTTTTGGTAGTTCGTTTAATCATTGCTTGCATAATCTAACCCTTATTTTGCAGAGATGAGAGTAGACGAACTTAGTATTAAATTGGGAAACATGCCATTTTATGGTAAGAGATGGCATTGTACTCGGTCATCGTGTTTCTTCCGCAGGTTTGGAAGTCGACCGAGCAAAGGTGGTGGCCATTGAGAAAATTCCACCTCCAAGGAATGAGAAAGCAATAAGGAGTTTTTTAGGACATGCCGGTTTTTATAGACGCTTTATCCGATATTTTTCCAAAATAACCAAACCCCTGTCCCACTTACTTGAAAAAGATGTACCTTTTGCTTTCATCCCTGATTGTGTACAGGCATTTGAAACACTAAAGAAGGCTCTGGTGACTGCACCAATTTTGATCACACCAGATTGGAGTCAACCCTTTGAGATAATGTGCGATGCGAGCGACTATGTAGTAGGTGCCGCACTGGGACAAAAATGTGAAACGCTATTTCGTGTTATTTACTATGCAAGTCAAACTTTGGATCCGGCACAACAAAATTACACCACAACTGAGAAAGAATTACTAGCAGTGGTGTTTGCATTTGACAAATTTTGGGCTTACTTGATTGGGACAAAGACAATAGTCCATACAGACCATGTTGCAGTCAAATACCTATTCACAAAGAAATATGCAAAACCGAGGCTCATTCGATGGATACTCTTACTACAAGAGTTTGATATCAAAATTTGGGATAGAAAAGGGTGTGAGAACGTGGTAGCTGATCACCTCTCACGACTGGAACAAGCAACTCCCAATAACACGACGGGCACAACAATCAAAGAAACATTTCCGGACGAACTAATCCTAATGGCCAAAAAAACCATTCCTTGGTATGCTGATATTGTCAATTATTTAGTAAACGGGGTTCTACCACCAGATATCACATATCATGCTAAGAAGAAATTTCTTTATGATGTGCGATATTTTTTGTGGGGCGAACCTATTTTGTTTAAAAGATGTGCAGATTCAATTATTAGGAGATGTGTACCTCAAGATGAATGGGCAAGCATTCTGGAGCAATGCCATTCATCACCATGTGGAGGCCACTTCGGGCCAACATGCACGGCGGCTAAGGTATTACAGTCTGGTTTCTTTTGGCCTTCCATTTTTAGAGATTTCTATAAGTTTGTTTTGCAGTGCGATATGTGTCAACGTATGGGAAACATCTCACGGCGACACGAGATGCCATTAACTAACTTCGTGGAAGTGGAACTATTTGACGTTTGGGTATAGACTTCATGGGACCATTTCCAATCCCAAATGGGTACATGTACATCCTCATTGCGGTAGGCTATGTATCCAGATGGGTAGAAGCAATCCCAACTAAAACAAATGATGCCAGGGTTGTGCTAAAGTTTCTACAAAAGAACATATTCACAAGGTTTGGTACCCCACGGGCACTCATAAGTGATGGAGGATCTCACTTCTGCAACAAACTGTACAACAACTTGATGACAAAATATGGAGTGAAACATGGAGTGGCCACCGCTTACCATCCATAGTCAAATGGGTTAGCCGAGGTATCCAATAGGGAAATCAAGCAGATCTTAGAAAAAACGGTTAGCATAAATCGAAAAGATTGGGCTTTAAAGCCTGATGACGCTTTATGGGCTTATCGAATGGCATACAAAACACCTCTGGATAGGTCTTCGTATCGATTAGTCTTTGGGAAATCATGTCATATTCTGGTGGAATTAGAACATAAAACATTTTGGGCAGTGAAAAAGTTTAACTTTGACATGACTGCAGTAGGCGAAAAAAGGAAACTACAAATAAGTGAACTAGAGGAATTCCATCAAGATGCATACGGAAATGCCCAAATTTACAAAGATCACACAAAAAGATGGCATGACAAAAAGCTACTAAGGCGAGAATTCCTAATCGGGCAAGTCGTGTTGCTTTAAAACTCAAGATTGCGATTATTTCCGGGTAAGCTTAAATTAAAGTGGACTGGTCCATTCGTAATAAAAAAATACTATCACCAGGAGGAGTCCGTTGAGTTATTAGCAACAAATGGTCGAACCTGCATCGTAAATGGACAAAGAATTAAACACTACTATGGGCCAGAACTCCACAAGAGGTTTCGACCATTGACTTGTCATAAGAATCTTTGTAAGTACTTATTACGCAATTCTCTCTTCTTTTGATAATTTCCGCATATGTTCGGGACGAAGCATATTTTAAGTTTGGGGGGTTGTCAAGAATACGTAATTTAGTACTGATGCATTTTGCATTACATTTAGGAATGCATGTAGAAGCACTTGCATTATTATTTTAAAAAAATGATTTTATTTTATTTTTTCGATTTTTAGTCATTTTTGTTTTAGCATGTTTATCGCTTTAGCACATTACTTGAGGGGATAATGCAATAAATTCTTGGGAGAAAAGTTATTTATTTGCTTGGCATGTGTTAAGAAAATTGGGTATTTGAGCATGTTGCAAAAAATAAGCCTGTGAGCTTTTGTGCCTTAAACTGCTTTATATTATGCAGACTTATTTTTTCTTGAGTGTGTCATTTATGATTGCTAGAATACTAGAACTTGCTCTGGCATCTTCATCAAAGCCATGTGTGTGTGCAATTTTTGAAAATGATCTAAGGCCATATTTGTTTGAGCACACTTAGCCTACAAAGCATACCTATGAACTCATGATTCCCTAGTTAGCCTTTGTGCCTAAACTTTTATTCTGAGCCACATTGATCATTAAAATTTACATGTTTTATCCCTACAAACTCTTGAGCTTATAGAAAATGAATAAGTTTGGGGGAGATGTGGTGAAATTTTATGAAAGAAAAAAAAAGTGAGGAAGTTGGCAAAAGAAAGAGGGATGAGCAGTATCTGGGTAAATACATGAAGCTCGAAAAAAAAATCTGTGAAAAAGAAATCGAGCAAAAGAAAATTCTAAAAAAGAAAGGTGCAAAAAGGCCTAAGAATGAAAAATGAGAAATAAGGATGAAATTGAGTTGAAAAATAAAACTGATATTATATTGAAATTGGATTGATGAATTGCAAGTCTGTATGTTTAAATTCTATTTGCTCAAGTCAAGTCACTTAATCCAAATTTTCCTACCCTTACCAAAGAGCCTACATTACAACCTAATAAAAGCCCTTTTGATTCTGAGATTGTGCACACAAAAGTGGTCGAGATGTTAGACGATTTGCAAGCCTATGGTAGTTCTACTTTCACTGAATTGAATTTGAGCGTAAACACTTACCATACACTTTTGAGAGTAGAGTGATACACTGTTTACTTGTGAGTCGCGATGTCAAGTACCCAAGAGAGTATTGATTATGCCGAGTTTATGAATAATTGATCTCTTGATAATGAAGTACATGGTTTCCTTGAGTATGGAGTCGAGTGTTGTTTAATGTTTATAGTACTCTTGGATGTTCTTTCATTTTTTCCCTTATATTATTTTTCTAAATTTGCTCGAGGACGAGCAATGCTTTAAGTTTGGGGGATTTTGATGTGTGAAAAATATACGTGCATTTTGAGGCTTAAAATGATATATAATTGATACATTTACACGCATATTTACTATATTTTTACTTGGTTTCCTTTAAAGGGCATGATACTGCGTATTCTTGTAATTCTTGTAAGAAACGGAGCCTAAAATGAAGAAATATCAGTAGGGATGCCCGGACAAGATTTCCGAATGCAAAGAGAAGATCAAAATAACTAGAAAAAAGGGGGCAAAAGCAGGTCCACGCGGTCAGACCGTGTAGCCTCACACGGCCTTGTGGACTTGTGTTGGGAAAATGGCACGAGTGTGGAAGAAAGGAAGAAAATAGAGGCCGGAGCAGGTCCACATGGTTGGACTGTGTGACCTCACACGCCCGTGTGGAATTGGATTTCAACCGCACCACCAAACCGTGGACATGTATGCCCATGCGACAAAGGGCTACGCTCAATGCTACACTCCGTGTGGACCCACACGGCCAGACCGTGTGGGACTCTGTTTCATCGCATTTTTGAAGTTCATTTCCCAATACAACTCTACAAGTGATCTCTCCAACCATCTATAAAAGGAGACCAAGTCTTGCACGAAACATCATCACTTCATACAACAAAAACACATCAAATAACAAAGAAACCGAAGAATCAAAGAGCTTCTGAGAGCAAAAGGCTAGGTCGCGAAGAACACCACAAGGCTTTTGCATCTAGGGAGCACAAGAGCTTCGAGGGTTTGGAGGGAGAATCCATCCTGAAAAGAAGAGGTTTTTTTTATGTCTAAAAACTCTTGTCTGTACTTAATTGATGTCTTAATGTTGATTCGAATTTGTGTATGAGTTTGTAATCAATGTTTGGCATATTTTTCGGATCTTAGGGGCATAATCGAAACTGTGGATTTGTATTAAATATGACTACTTATTTTCTAAATTGCTTCATGCGTTCTATTTTATGAATTCGAGTGCTTATTTATAATTGCTTTTTATTTGGCCAATAATTTGCATGTCATACTTCAAGTCCATAATCCGGGAGGTGAGTTCTAGTAAAACGAAAATCAAATTCAAACATGAAACATGTGTGACAGGCGTGTTTGTGGGGATTTATTCAATTCACAAATCTTTTTGGAGTTAATAAGAATTGTAACGATCCGGGAGGACTACAATTGTTATTAATCAACTGTTTACGCACCACCCGGGAGGGGGAGTAAATGATATTAGGAATTTGAACACATAAAATTGCATGAACTGGTTTTTAAAACTTTATTCACATTTAATATTAAAGAAGCATGTTGAGATTATGTGCCTAAGGTTGCTCCTAAAGATGTTGAAAATACTTGTGGGGTTCACAAATTTATTTTTAATTTCTTTCTTTAATTTTCGATTTTTATGATTAAATAAACTCAAATTTTCGGTCGCTTCAATAAAATTGGAATATGATGTTATTATAGCCTAAGTGTTTCGATCTTCAATCCCTGAGGAATACGACCTTGCTTGTCATTATCCTATAAACTACACTGTACACTTGCAGTTGTATGAACCAAAAGAATTTTTGGTGAACAATGTCGGAGCTCAATCTCACTGTCATTGTGTTTGAAACCAATATGGTGGATAACCCAAAGGAGTGGTGGATAGATATCGGGGCTACTCGTCACATTTTTGCTGACAATGAGATGTTCTCATCCTACACTCTGATAAATGGAAGGAAGCTTTTCATGGGAAACTCTTCGATTTCCAATATCATGGGGCTTGGAAAGGTTATGCTCAAGATGACTTACCGAAAAGGAGCTTACGCTTATGGATGTGCTACATGTCCCGGATATTTGCAAGAACTTGGTTTTTGGTTTGTTGCTTAGTAAGATCGGGTTTAGACTAGTGTTTGAGTCTGATAAGTTTGTAATGGCCAAGAATGGTAAGTTTCTGTGTAAGGGCTACCTGGAGAAAGGGCTCTTTAAATTGTCTTTAATGTCAGTTTTCCGCCAAGAGGCGAAGAATAAAAACATTACTTCGGTTTATTTGTTGGATTGTTCTAATTTATAGCATGGTAAATTAGGACACGTAAATTTCAACACAATTAAAAGGTTAGTGAATCTGGAATAAATACCTACGTTTAAAACCGATTCACAAGACAAATGCGAAATTTGTGTTGAAGCAAAATTGGCTAAAGCACTGTTTCATTTGGTAACGAGAAGTACCAAACCACTCGAGTTAAATCACACGGTTATGTTTGATTTAAAACATGTGCAAACTCGAGGAGGGAAAAAGTACTTTATAACATTTATTGATGATTGCACAAGATATTGATATGTATATCTTTTGAGAAGCAAAGATGAAGCTTTAGTAGCTTTTAAAACTTATACAAATGAAGTTGAAAATCATCTTAATTTGAAAATTAAGATGATTCGAAATGATAGAGGCGGAGAGTATGTTGCTCTGTTCGAAGAATTCTGCTCGGAAGCGGGTATAATTCATCAAACGACAACTCTTTATTCACCTCAATCAAAGAACTCAAAAATCAAACTCTTAAAGAGATGGTGAATGCGATGTTGATAAGCTCTGGCCTACCCTAAAACTTGTGGGAGGAAGCCATACTTTCTGCAAACAATATTCTTAATAAGATCCCACACAAAGGTAATAATGAAACTCCATATGAGTTATGGAAAGGACGTAAACCATCATATAGATACCTCAAAGTATGGGGATGTTTGGCTAAAGTCGAAGTACCTAATCCTAAACAAGTTAGAATCGGTCTGAAGACGATCGATTGCGTTTTATTGGATATGCTAACAATAGTAGTGCATATCGATTTTTAGTGCACAAGTCAGCTATTCCTGATATAACTTAAGGATGAAATGTTGTATTCATCGAGAATATCTTTCCAAATAAATAAAGGAAAGAAGAAATTTCAAATAAACAAACTTATGAAACTTCAAGGTTACCTCAAATTAATGATAAAGAGGAACCAATACGCAGTAAAAGGACAAAAGTAGCTAAGTCTTTTGGTCCTGATTTTCTAACTTATATGTAAAATTCAAATCTAGAACTATTCAAGAAGCATTGTCTAGTCCAGAAACTCCTCTCTGGAAAGAAGCTATCAATAATGAAATAATTTCCATCATGCAAAATAACACTTGGGAGTTGGTTGTTCTCACATCGGGTTGCAAACCTTTGGGATGCAAGTGGATCCTTAAAAGGAAGTATAAAGCAGATGGATCTATAGATAAGTACAAAGCCCGTTTGGTAGCTAAAGGGTTTAAACAAAAGGAGGGATATGACTTTTTTTTATACATATTCTCCTGTTACGAGGATCACGTCCATTCGTATTCTCATTGCTATTGCAGGTTTACATAACCTTGAGATACATCAAATGGACATGAAGACTGCCTTCTTGATTGGTGAGCTTGAAGAGGAGATTTATATGGAACAACATAAAGGGTTCGTTGCACCCGTTTAAGAGAGAAAGGTGTGTAAGCTTGTTAAGTCACTTTATTGACTAAAATAAGCATCTAACCAATGACATGAAAAGTTTGGCTCGACTATGAAGTCAAATGGTTTCAAGATCAATGAATGTGACAAGTGTGTCTACATTAAAGGTACAACAAATGATTACGTCGTAGTATGCCTTTATTTAGATGATATGTTGATTATGGGTAGTAGTCATGATTTGACATGTTAAAGAAGAACTTTGACATGAAAGATATATGGGATTATCTGATGTTATATCAGGGATTAAAATCTCTAAAACTTCAGATGGAATTGTCTTGTCACAATCCCATTATGTCGAATGCATACTTAGAAAGTTTAGTGCTTTTGATAGTCCTCCGGCTAAGACACATGTAAATCTAAGTCTACATTTGGCCAAGAATAGAGGAGAACCAATTAATCAGCTGGAATATGCAACGATAATTGGCAGTCTGATGTACTTAACGAATTGTACACATCCAGACATTGCATATTCAGTGAGTAAGCTAATTATCACTCGAAAGCCGTGACAAAGGTACTTAGATACTTAAAGTATACCATGAACTATGGAATACTTTATAAGAGATATCCAACAATATTAGAAGGATACTGTGATGCCAATTCGATATCAGACACAAAAGACTCCAAGTCCACAAGTGGATATGTTTTCACTATAGGAGGAGGATCGGTGTCGTGGAAGTCTTCTAAGCAGACGTGCATAACTCGATCCACTATGGAATCCGAGTTCATTGTTTTAGATAAAAGTGGAGAAGAAGCAGAATGGCTTAGAAACATCTTAGAGGATATTCCATGTTGGAATAAGTCGGTACCTGCTGTTTTGATACATTGTGATATTCAATTAGCAATTGGAAACGCACAAAGTAGTATGTATAATGGTAGGTCTAGACATATTCGTCGAAGACACAATACCATTAAACAATTGATGTCGAATGGGGTTATTTCGATTGACTACGTAAAATCAAAGGAAAACCTTGCGGATCCGCTCATGAAAGGAATAAATCGAGATCAATTGTATAAATTGTTAAGGGTAATGAATTTAAAATCCACAAAATAAAGAATGTTCATAGCGGTAACCCAACCTGTGACTTGGAGATCCCGAGACCTTGGTTCAATAACACAACTAAGTTATGAATGTTCAGCTAAACACTAGGTAAATGTGTTAGCTCATTCTCGAAACTTCCAAGTGAAACAGAAACCCGCTGAATGTGGTGAGGTTAAGTTTAAGACTTTTAATGATTCGACCCCGCTCCTAGCCCGATTCCAAGACCTGGACCTCTTTCAGGTTTGAGTTCTTTCTCTCCTTTTTCTTTTACCGGAGCCTGATAAGTTTCCCCAGTTTGGGGTAGATAGCTAGTAGACCCACAATCCAATAGTCTCTAAGCGAAAGCAAAGAGGGGAGCCCATAATGAAGTTGGTAGCTGAAAGAAAGCTAAAGCTGTTCGTTTACCTAATTCTTCTGAGAAATTAGGAGACCACCACGAAAAAGCCTTCAACTGGCTTTCTCGAATAGATCGTTTTCTTCAAGCCACATGTAATGTAGGTTCTGGAAAATTGTCCAACCTTGGCTCCTTTATCAAAATGGCCAGTTATCTCGGTTCGAGTCCGAGTGGCGGCATATCATCTCCTAAAAAGGTAAATAGATCCTATAATGAATAATGAATTCAATTCCCGATTTTGATTTATACGTAGTTCATACATTTCATTCCAAATATGGAGTTGAGAAACAGAGAAAAGACATTAGGAGCACTCATTTACTGAGTACTCGGTATAACTCACGCATTCGTGTACAAACCAGTGCAGTCGAAGTAAC
The DNA here is from genome assembly GCA_016081115.2 of Rehmannia glutinosa. NCBI lineage: Eukaryota > Viridiplantae > Streptophyta > Magnoliopsida > Lamiales > Orobanchaceae > Rehmannia > Rehmannia glutinosa. The sequence continues at coordinate 9,355,649 of CM071932.1, read as the reverse complement.
ACGAATATCTCTGGTAGTAAGTCCATTTCCATCAGCCGGCCGGTGGGAGCGAGAAAAAGCATATATTACTCATACAGGAGATGTTAATATATATATAATATTTTCCATTTATGAGTCTACTAAGCATGCAAATTCAATTTCCCTGGATTCGCCTTTTCTGTTCTGATTACTATACCAAAAGGTGGAGTATGACAGTATACTCTTCAATATGAGATAACCTATATAAGTGAGAAGTAATGGCCGCTTCAAAGAAACACTTATGAATCCAAGATATGGTCCAGGGCCGAAATTGGCACAACATGAGAACAATAAGTGTTAGAATTATTATTGTGTAAGTATTGTTGTCTCGGTTTACACAAACAGCTAAGTAGTTCAAGACTTCATGTCACTAAGCAGCTAGTAAATCCGATTGTATTTTACTAAGGAAGTTTCAAAACCACAAGCTACCTATCCAGATGCAATAACAGTTCAGCGAAATTTTTGGGATTGTTGGAATTTGGTGTAGAAATTAGATGTTGACTTGATTTTGACAAAATATTTAAGTGGTTTCCATTAGTGAAAAATGGAACTAAATTATTTGTAAAAATTCTACTAAGTGAGTAGATGAGTTTGGCATTTGGAATTTTCTAAAAACCAATTCTGGGTGAATGAGAAGTTAATGCTAGAAGTTAGCCACTTTAAACTATAAATTGGTATGAAAAATAGAAAATGTGGGGAAGGAGAAATGTTTCATCCCACAAAGAATAGAAAACCAAAGTTTGCTCAATTTATAAATCCCAAGTTGGATAATTGGGTTTGGGCCCTTTGGGTACCAAAGTTTTTAAAGGGGTGAGAACATATAAGCTTGTGGGTTTAGTTCAACACACACAGGTGCGCGCGCGCACCGCCGTTGCCCGCCTGTCGGCCGGCTCGGCTCAGTCCCTGTCGCGGGCCTAAACTTGGGCTTGGGCTTCAAGGCCCTTATTATACTTTTTGGACCAAATTTATTTAAAACCCTTTAAAATTAAATAATTATTCTTAATTAAATAATTAATTTTTTCCAACAAATGGTGGTGCGCGGAGTGCATCGCACATTGTGAAGCCAGCGTGCGCGCGCACACAATTAGCATAATTAGACGCGCGCTCATGTGTGCGCGGACGCGCACGTCTGAACAGATGCACCGGTTTGAGCAAACAATTGCATTTTTTGGCTGTAGACTTGTCTTTTTGATCCAAAATACATATCCTTTCCAACGGGCATCTCTATGCCTATAAATACAAGACCCCTACAGATGAAATCTGGTACGAAATAATCAGCCTAAAATCAAGTCATTGCATTACAATAATTGATATCATTTTCTTCAAAGCTTGAAAGCCTTAAACACTTTAGTTCGTTGTAGCTTCGACTTTAGCAAATACTGCTAAGTCAAAACGGTAAAGTCGTTGTATCTTAGGGACGAGCGCGGAAACCGTAAGCACTATATACAGGGGCTATTTCGTCTTGCGGAGACTGTATTAAATACAGGTCTCGACTTAATCCTGTCATGTTTTTTCAAATACTTTAGCTACATCTTGTAAACAGTAAACCACCCATTCAACAAAACACACCCTTGAGGTTTGTGTTTTTTTAAGAAATACCCATTTAGGGTGCAATTTGGAAGATATAACCAAATATCAAGGGGATATTTGTAATTTTGAAAGATAGCTGAGTTTTTTAACTTGATTATCCCTCAAGAATTTTTTTCGTATTTAACCCGATAAGATATATTAACTTACGCTAAAACAACATTAAATTAGTTACTTACACTTAGTCTCAGCGTACTGCATAACTTTTTATTTAATATATTAACTTTAAATAATGGTTTCAAGAAAAATTAAAGTACGTACCTTTAACTTTAAGCAAGACAAAAACTCTTGTCGGAGTGTCTAATGGGCCAAAATCCATTAGACGGAGCACGAACATGCCCCGGTGTTTTTGTTTTGTAATATTAGCAGTGATATTTTTGTAGTACTCAAGTACCGGTATTAGCAGAAGTATTATCAGTCTCTCTAAGAATTATTAGTGTGTAGTTCGCTTGAAAGTATTAGTTTTGTAATATTGAACAGTGATATAGTATCAAGAGAGCGTTAAAAAGTATTAGTTTTCATCTGAGAAGTATTAGCATGTAGTTGACTTGAAAATATTTAATAGTTCCCCTAAAAAGTAGTAGTTTTTGGGTCAAAAGTATTAGTAGTGTCCATGAAAAGTATTTGTTTTTTCAATAGAATAATATTAGTAATCTAAGAAAATATTATTTTTTCTAACAACTAAAATAATAATCTTCAAACCCCAACATTCAGCGTAGCAAGAAAGAAGAGACGATCTTCAGCTGCTCGACGAACAATTTTATCAATCAAAAATTTACTTTAAAAAAATTGATTACTCTTCTACAGCAAATTAAAAATGCGAAGTCACAATTTAAAAACATCAATTGTCCAAGATCCGAAATGACACCTCTTAATCAGCGGTCGCACGTCCACCAAGCATATAAAGTAAATTATTTTTCTTAGATCCAATAATATATGGTAGAACAAAGGAAGATTGCCAACTAATTCAAAAGTCCACTCCTCATATATATACGGAACATGTTCAACATGTGTTGGATTGTTTGTCTGCTATTAATCTGTTACTTGTTGCTACAGCATATTAGTTGTTAGTTTATTAGTTGTCATTCTCTTTTTCACGCTTTTGTCTAGCTTACATTCTACGCCCATATATAGTTGTTGGTTGTATCATTTTCAGCATGACTCTGAAATATATTCTTCAATAAAATAAATGAAGTTTCTCTCCACTCAATTGTATGAAATTCTTCATGGTATCCAGAGCTAAAGGAGTTGATCCTGAGATTTACACATCAAGCTGAACATGGCGAACAACAGAATCAATCGAGTATGGCCAATCCTTCAAACCGGAGTAACTGAAGTTGCAGAGCATGTTGACGATCCATTTCGACTGTACAGCTCCGATCATCCGGGTCTCTCTCTCGTCACAAGTCAACTAACAGGCAACAACTACCTCTCATGGCGTAGAGCTATGTTAATAGCACTAGGAGCCAAAACAAAACTTGGATTTATAGATGGAAAGATCGATGTACCAGAAGAGGATTCACCTAAGTATGACCAATGGCGAAAGGTTGATTCTATTGTAATTTCCTGGATATTAAACTCAATTTCAAAGGATTTAGTTGATGCTTTCATTTATTCTAACTCGGCGAAGGAACTATGGGATGATATTGCTAAAAGGTTTGGTGATTGTAATGGTCCAATGATTTATCAACTTGAACGAGATATAGCGAACATGAATCAGAGAAACATATTTGTAGTTGAGTATTTTACAAAACTGAAGAAGCTTTGGGATGAATTAGCATGTCTTATGCCATTACCGATCTGCAAAAATGAGACAAGAAGGTTAATTGTTGAAAGAGAGATGAATCGAAGGTTGATGCAATTTCTTATGGGATTGCAGGAGAGTTATGATCAAGTTCGGAGTCAATTACTGTTAATGGATCCGCTACCTGATGTGGATAAAGCATACTCTATGGTTTTAAGAGTCGAAAAACAGAGGAACATTCACCTCATATATCCTGATAATTCCGACACTGTTGCTATGAGCACACGAATCAATACTTTTGGGAGAAGAGGTATAGGCAGAGGAATGATTGACTGGAATGCTGATAAACGAAGTGCATCTAATGCATTAAATAATGGCAGAGGTAGAGGTTATCTTAGACGTTCCAAGGAAGAGAAGGCGAAGCTTGTTTGCGAACATTGCTCAATGACCGGACATGAGATTTCAGAGTGCTTTAAGCTGCACGGTTACCCAGATTGGTTTAAACAACTTCGAGAGGACAGAGGTCGGATGATGGCAAATTCAGCCACAGAGGATTTTCAAAAGGTTGGATCAGTTGATATAAGAAAAGATGGTAGTCACTTTGACATAGCATCAATGGTTCAACAGGAGGTTTCTAAAATACTTGCTGGCAAGGTGCAGCTTGGGGATAATCGTTGAACATTCCTTGAATTTTGCACATTACGGACTTTGCAGTACTATTGCACATGCTTCCAATCACTTTGCATTAACTACACTTGAGTGTTTGAACAAAGACTCATGGATATTGGACACCGGAGCTAGTCGACATATGTGTGCATCATCTTCCCTCATGAAAAACCTTACACCTCTTTCATCTCATGTTGCTGTGAGTTTACCTGACGGTACAACTAAGATTACACACTCAAAGCCAAGTCATCTTAACCCCTACTCTCACATTGCGGGATGTGTTACTTATTCCCGATTTTAAATATAATCTACTTTCCATTTCACACTCACTCACCAATCTAACCTTCGATGTTTGTTCCTTCCTTCTTTTTGTGTAATCCAGGACTTGCAGACTGAGGAGCTCAAAGCTATGGGGAAGGCCGTTGGTTCACTATATGTGTTTTGCCCATCATCGCATATTGCAGCTACTTCTCATATCCCACATACTTTACCACCTGACAATTTTATTCTCCAGTGGCATCGCCGGCTTGCACATGCGTCATCTACTGTTTTAAAACATTTGGATTTTCTTAATCGCTTGGATATTGATTCTGTAAATAAATCATTGGATCAATGTGATACTTGTCATAAATCAAAGCAGCATCGACTGCCCTTTCCAACAAGTTCAATTCAAACCTCTAATTGTTTTGAACTATTGCATCTCGATGTATGGGGTCCTTATAATCAGTTTTCCCTTACTAATACCCCGTACTTCCTCACTTTGGTTGATGATTTCAGCAGGGTAACTTGGGTGTATCTTATGTCTCATAAAACACAAGTTCCTACTTTGCTTACTCAATTTCTTCTTATGGTGAATACACAGTATAAAGCTTCAGTTAAAGGTTTTCGTAGCGATAATGGGAGTGAATTTACTAGCGCTTCTTGTCAGTCCCTATTTCTATCGCATGGGATTATTCATCAGAAATCTTGTGTCTACACACCCCAAAAAATGGGGTGGTAGAACGAAAACATAGACATCTTTTAAATGTTGCTCGTGCTCTAATGTTTCAATCCTCCTTACCATCCAAATTTTGGCCTTTCTCTGTCCTACATGCTGCGTTTCTTATTAATAGATTGCCCAGTGCAGTCCTGCAATGGCGTACCCCTTTTGAAATACTCCATGGCACTAAACCTCAATACACTAATCTTAAACCGTTCGGTTGTCTCTGTTACGCAACCAATACACACCCTCACAAACTTAAATTCGAAGCACGGGCCTATAAATGCATCTTCTTAGGTTATATCCCCGGTCAAAAAGGATACCGTCTTTACGACCTGGATAATCACTCCATTCTCTCTTCGTGCGATGTTCATTTCTTTGAGGATAACTTTCCTTTCTCTTCATCATCCTTCACTCCTCTCTCCGCTCCTTTACCTTCCGTTTCCCCTGCTCTCGATACTCCTACCTCCTCTCATGTCACACCTCCACCATCTGACTCTTCCACCTCCGCTCCGCCTCTTCGACGGAGTACTCGCATTTCTAAACCCCCTTCGCTTTCCGACTTTGTTACCAACTCAGCCTCTTCTCCCTCCATGGCTTTGACTTCCGCTGCAGGTCTTCCTACTGGTAATGTACATCCCATTCCTACTTTTCCTTATTAGTCGTCCACTCTTATTTCTGATGCACATAATTTTTTTCTAGCAAATTTTTCTAATATCCAGGAACCGCGTTCCTACGCTCAAGCTCGTACCAGTGTTGAGTGGTTGGCTGCAATGCAACGGGAGCTTCAAGCCTTAGAACAAAATCATATGTGGGATTTGGTCCCATTGCCCCCAGGCAAGAAAGCAATCGGTTGTAAATGGGTTTACAAGGTGAAGATGAAACCCGGTGGGACCATTGACCGCTGCAAAGCACGTTTGGTGGCTAAAGGTTTTCATCAGGTTCCCGGGGTGGATTTTTTGGATAGTTTCTCCCCCGTTGCCAAGCTCGTCACGGTCCGAATGGTTATTTCCTTGGCAGAAATTAAAGGTTGGCCATTGTTTCAACTGGATGTCAACAACGCATTCCTCCACGGTTATCTCGATGAGGATATTTATATGGCTCCTCCAGAGGGATATGATAAGGCACAACCTGGTGAGGTTTGCCTCTTGAAACGGAGTTTGTACGGATTGAAACAGGCCTCTCGTCAATGGAATGTCGAATTGTGCTCTAAACTTCAGTTTTTTGGTCTCACTCAGTCTGCCCATGACCATTGTCTCTTCCTTAAGCGCTCACCTGATGGTTTTTTGGCTCTCTTGGTCTATGTCTACGATGTTCTCATGACTGGTTCCGATTCTTCTGCGATTACAGCGCTTAAAAAATACCTTGATGATCTATTTACTATTAAAGATTTGGGCTTCGCCAAATACTTTTTGGGGATGGAAATTGCGCGTAATGAAAGTGGTATTGCTTTGAATCAGCGAAAATATATCCTTGACATTTTATCCGACTCTGGTATGCTTCATTGCAAGGCTGCACCTACGCCTTTCCCATCCGGTCTGAAACTCGCAGTAAAGATGGCTCTCCTCTTGATGATTCTGATCGTTTTCGTCGTCTTGTTGGTCGTCTGCTCTATTTGAACCTCACCCGACCTGATATCACTTATGCCGTCCAGCAGCTAAGCCAGTTCGTGAATGACCCGTATTCTTCGCATTGGGATGCTGCTCTATATCTCCTTCGCTACCTCAAAGGCACACCGTCTCTGGGCCTTTTTTATTCTTCTCATATTTCCTTGCGCTTGGAGGCTTTCTGTGACGCTGATTGGGCGTCTTGTACTGATACACGCAAGTCACTCACCGGTTATTGCGTCTTTCTTGGTTCTTGCCTCATCTCGTGGAAAACCAAGAAGCAATCTACCGTTTCCCATTCGTCCGCTAAAGCCGAATATCGGGCTCTTGGTTCCGTTGTCTGTGAACTACAATGGTTGTCATATATCTCCGAGGATCTCTGCCTCTCTGTTCCTACTCCGATCACTCTTTGGTGCGACAATCAAGCGGCTATCCATATCGTCAAGAATCCTGTTTTTCATGAGCGTACTAAGCACCTCGAAATCGATTGCCACCTTGTCCGGAATCTTCATAAGTCTGGTTTTCTCCTGCTCCGCCATGTTTCCTCTCACTTGCAGTTGGCTGACCTCTTTACTAAGCCCCTTGGTCGTGCTCCATTTCTTGCTATATGCTCCAAGTTGGGTTTGTTTGACCTCCACAACCCAACTTGAGGGGGGGTTGTTGGATTGTTTGTCTGCTGTTAATCTGTTACTAGTTACTACAGCATATTAGTTGTTGGTTTATTAGTTGTCATTCTCTTTTTCACGCTTTTGTCTAGCTTACATTCTACGCCCATATATAGCTGTTGGTTGTATCATTTTCAGCATGACTCTGAAATATATTCTTCAATAAAATAAATGAAGTTTCTCTCCACTCAATTGTATGAAATTCTTCAACATGGGGGTCTCTATATACCTTTTTTGCTCCAAAATGGATAGTGTGTTGATATTTTTGGAGCTGGGTTAACATGGTCGTTTGAGATTCAAGCTCTATTTACAGGATTTCCGGAATAAGAAGTTATGGAGAAGATGAAGGTAAAGATAGTGTGAATCATTGGCGGGTTGGGGTTTTCTAAAATTCGGATCAGGTGTTGGGATCCCTCAAACGGATTTATATTCATTGATTGTCTGACAGGAAACCAACACTTTAAACTAAGGTACCTAGGTATATTATAGGTGTTCGCTCTAAAGTAGAATTCAACAAATAGTACTGTAGTTTAGATGAAAGGTTGAACCAAAATCACAAAACACAAATCTCCACAAAATCATAAGAATGTGTACTGGAATTATTGCCAACTTAATTGTGTCATCCCTTATTTTACGAATAGATAAATATAAACGATTTATATGATATTATCGCATTCTTTTTTTTTTTTTTTTATGTTTTGGAAATATTGAGTGAAAATATTGCTGGCCTTCAACCATAATATGTAGTCTTTAGTTTTTTTTGGATAGATACCAAGTCATTTATTGCGTTCGGGAGTCTCCAGCACGAAGGCAGAACGTACATCTCGGGTGTCTATTTAATTATAGTCCAAAATTCGACTTACCATTTCGCACTGGAAACTTCCACTTCCACATGCAAGCCTTTTCTCAATGCTTAATTAATTATTTTCCTTAAATTCTGTGAACTGGTTTTGTATCACTTCATCAGGTTATTAAAAAACGAAAAATAGGGATAATTACATAAAACCCCCTGAGGTTCGGGCTAATTGCAAAAAAACCTAGTGTTTTTTGAAAACTGCAAAAACCCCTTAAGGTTTGATTCTACTTACATCTCCCCCCTTCATAAGCAAAACATTTCAAAAATCGCCTTGATATTTATAGAAATATTACATTTATCCCCTTAAATTTAAGACAAAATAAAACCTGAGGGAGTTTTTTGCAACTTTGAAACATCTCTGGATTTTTTTGTAATTAGCCCAAATCTTGGGGGTATTTTTGTAATTATCCCAAAAAAATATTAGTACGATAAGCATGAGTTGTATACGGTATTTATACTGATAGTGTTATCGTATATTTACACATAGAGACGCACTCCTGTATGTATGTAAATGTGTAAACTATGTGGTTAGATGTGATCAGGAGTAGCATCTTAATTAGACCGATTGAGAATTCTAATGATGTAATCCCATAGTCGAATCCCGATTCTTGAGATGTTATACTCAATGTACAATATACCGAATGTGTGTATGAGGATTGAGGAATAACTATCTTATTCTGTTAGCAAATATGGACTATAAATATAAATCACATATTGACACTTATAAAGTGGATCGAATATGCTTTTTAGAAGCTGAAGTGTCGATCCACGTAGTCAGGATTAAACTCATCTAATTAAAGCCTCATTTTGATACAGAATTAAGCCCGTCTACATTCCTTCTTTGATTGAACCATGAAGAACGAACAAACTCCGTAGATTGGTTGAACCACGAACAAGATCACGAACCATCTTTAATTATCATTGGTGTAAATGACTACTAGAGTTATTTGCTTGGTTGTGTACACCTAAAACTCCAGGAGAATTCTGGTGGTGCTCAAGAAAGAACGTAGAGAGAAATTGGAGGAGAGAGTGTAGGTCCCAAGGGATGATAAGTAAAGTCTCGGGGGGAGGGGGTTTAATAGACTTTACCAAATTTTCGATTGTAGTCCTTTTTATTTCAGAGTAGACTCAAGTCAGCTGGGTCCTTAGAGGACAGCTCAGATTACTTGCACAACAGAGTTAGCGACTCAACAGACCCGACTGAGTTGTTGATAGTATAACTCAGTTGATTCAGTTAACTCTTTAAATATTCAGTAGACTTGGTTTTTACAGCGGAAGACTTTCACCCTTAGTTTCAAATATGTTTTTCAACACTTGTTTTAAGCTTAGTTATTATTAGTTGACTAAGCAAATTAACAAACAACAATAATAATGTGCAAGAAGTAAAGTGTGTTGAATGTAAATGACTCAAGCAATTGTATAGTGGTTCGAAGATGGGGTAATTTTTCTAATCCATTTTTCTCCAACTCCTGGAGGAATCCACTAATGTAACTGTAACTTTGTTACAAAATGGTGACAGTCCATGATTGGCCTTGATCACACAGTGGGCTTAGCTTCAGGGACTCAGCTTCTTCACAAAATGGTTGTCTTGCTACTTCAGCTCCTTCAAACTCTTGGATTTGTTCACACATCCCTTCAACGAGTCTAAAGCCTTTGGTTCGAAATGGAACCTTACTACACCTCCTTCAACCTTGGAGTTTGGCCCTATTGTTCTTTTAAACAAGTTTTCCTCTTCAAAAAATTGAAGTTGTATTTACTTCACTGAATGTGTTGGATCAATTTCCTTCGAGTTTAGGCTTGAGGATTTGATTTGAATGCTTGAGAGATATTTGCTTTTGATTGCTTGATAACTTGTGTCTGCGTTATTGTTCGTAACCTTCTTTTAGAGTATTCTTCACCCTTTTATAGTGGTAGTTCGAAAATATATTCATTGAAGAGATAGATGCATTTTCAAACTCCACTTCTTGGTCGTTGGCTTGTCTTGTCTTGCAGCTTTGATGTATATTGTACCTTGAATTTAATGCTCTGCAACATTTCCTTAAACTCTGCAGGTTTTTAGATACATTTCATTGGTTCATTGATTTTTGCACTCTTTCAGCAAAATAGCTTTAAGGTAAGCAGTCTGACACATGCCTATTTTCAGCAAACAATTGACTTTGCGTGATAACGAATCTTTTTAGCTTTCTTTGATCTTTTTTGCTGCATAACTCATTTGACAGTCAACTACACTAATCTTGGAATGACTCTGTTGTCAGTCTACGGACTGAGACAACTTTTCTGTCACTTGACTGAGACTTCACTGCACTTCACTCAGCTGCAACACAGTTGGGTCTTCTCATCGATATTCATTCAACTCCTTCAATCTTCAACTTGGCTGCTTTGACTCAGCTAATAAAACTCTATCTATTACAAGTTGAATTACAGTAGAATTGGGGTGTCAACTTATTCCTAATCTAAGTTTTACATGGAAACATCAAAATTTAATACATAAATTTCTCAACAGAGAGATTTTTGATATAGTAGGAGAGAGCTAATAATCTCTACAACTAATAATATAGGGAGAGATATTGAAATGATATATCGCAATCTATATATTATAATTAGATCTTTCCTAATTAGATGCAATCACAAGATACATGTTAATCAATTAGGATCCTCAATATCTTTCCTAATACTCTCTTTGTCCCACTAAGGTCAACTTCCTTTTCATCCGTCCCATATCATAGACTTGTTTTCTTATTGAGAGTATTACTTACACAATAATAGGCTAAACTACCCTATTTAATTAATTCACTTTGATTTAGACTAACAATGATATACTCCCATTTAATGCAATGACATAATAGGAAAAGCATGGAAAACGATTATTATCTGAATTATATTTATTATGCTTTCTTATATGTGTGAAATACTCTACTTGTCTATCTTAGTGGGACGGATGGAGTATATTAAAGATATGGATGCAATCTCCAATATTTATACACTGAGATATTTATGCATGATCCAAATAGTTGTAGACGATATAGTTCATAAGGTATTATCTTTCGCAGTGGCGTATCCAACACGTCGGACTACCCTAGCCTAAATAGAAATTTGCCGATTTTTAGAAAAAAAGATGAAGAAAATCCGTAGCCAATCCCAATTAAGTCAACATAATTATTTGTTTGAAAATTGAATTGTGGGACAAACTAATTATCCAAACCAAAGAAGGACATATTATTAAGAAGAAAGTGATTTAGAAAGACAAAAGAGTCCTTGTCAACCAACTCTTCGACCTGCTATATACAGGTACCATGAGTGGCACTGTCGTCTTAGCAATAGAAATTATAATATTGCTTTCGTTTTTACATATACGAAAAAATTGCAATCTGAAGTTTGCATGGGAATGATTGGTTTCCCCTCGTGATCAACAACATTTGGAAAAAAAACCAAAAAAATAGTCTGTGGTTCAAAATACGATAGAATAGACAATAGTGTGTGAAATGCACGCGCAATGGGAATATATACAACTTGGATATGTACAAACAAAAACCACGTCTGTTGGTTGATTATGACCAATCTCATGAAATTTAGTCTTGTATAATGCATTTTCTAAAAATTTGAATTCTATAAAATAATAACGAATATAAAGTAATTGTTTGCATAAATTAAAGGAGGAATTTTTTAACTACCCACTATGGATAGTTAGTATTCTTTTCTATCCACCAACTTAAAAACTCTTTTTTACCCAATTTGACCAAATTGCTCCTCCTTTAATTTAAGGACTTTGAATTTTAAAACGATGGATTATTGTTTTTTTCAAAAGCGTAGACACTCTCCCCAAATACACATATATATATGAGAAGAAGAAAAAGATATATATATATATATATATATATATATCGTGCTTATAAATTGTGCCCATAATTTATACCATGCCCATTTCATAATCGTGTCAAATCGTGCCCCTAATTTATATCGTGCCCATTTCATAATCGTGCCCCTGATTTATATCGTGCACATTTTGAAATCGTGCCGAAATCGTGCCCCTAATTCTACATGCTTGCATCTCATTCCATATCATGCCTGCATATCCAATTGTCTATATCGTGCCTGCATTTCTAATTGGCCATATCGTGCATGGATATCTAATTGTCCATATCGTGCCTGCATTTCTAATTGGTCATATCGTGCCTGGATATCTAATTGGTCATATCGTGCATTCATTCTAATTCTCCATGCATTTTATTTTCTACATGCATGCATTATCGTGCCTGCATTTCTAATTTTCCATGCATTTTATTTCCTACATGCATGCATTTCTAATTCTACATATCGTGCATGTGCATGCTATATCGTTCAAGTGCTTGCATTTTTCATTCTATATCATTCATGTGCATGCTATATCGTGCATGCATATTCTATATCGTGCATGTCTTTTTTTATGGGCATGCATATTATATCGTGCATGTATAATATATCGTGCCCATATCGTATTAATCCCCAATTGTTTGAAAAATCTAAAAATTTATCTATTAATTTTGAAAATTATTTCAATAAAATTTAAAAGTATTTTTAATTTATTAAAAAACGTTAAATAAATCCGTAAAATTATTTTAAATTCTAAATATTAAAATATAAAAAACACAATAATTTGAATAAAAAACAAAAAAAGAATCAAAATTTATTTTAAAATCGAACAATTACAAAATTAAATATGAAACTTTTTTTTTTAAAAAAACTATACACTTTAAATATTTTCCATTTATTTAAAATATCTTCAAATTATAAAATAATAAAAACTCAAAATTATTTTCAAAAAGTTTTATTTTATACTAAACGATAATATAAATATCTGATTTTTTTTCAAAAAACTAAAACTTGTGTTAAAAATCTGAAAATAAAAAAAATATATTTAAGTGAGAGATAAATATGACTTCACCTACTTTTTGCTCTTGTATACAAGTATCAAGGGTATTTGGGTAAAAGAACCAAAAAAATGGATAGAAAACTTAGTTTTTTATCTCACATGTCAGAAAAATCTTTGTCTTATCCCAAGTGGGTATTTCCCACAATTTACTCTAAATTAATTATTAGTTTTTGTAGTCTCACTTACAGGATCTTCTCCGCAGAAACAAAGATGTCGATGCCAATAATAAACTTATCTGCAAGCACCACAAATTAGTTGCACACTGAAATTTATAATTTTAATATACTGAATATTAATTTGTAATTCTTAGAGAGAGATCTTCTTAGGGATAACCGATTATAATTTAGATGTCTATTATTTATGCGCTAAACTCAATGGCCATTAGGGATACCAATGGGGCAAGAAGCGCAGGGCGGGTACTTGAAAACCCATGTCCATCTCGTCCATCCCACGGGACAAGGCAGAGCGACATGTCACCTGTCATGGGCGGGGCAAAACGGGTCGCCCCCATATATATAGAATAAAATTAAAGATATTACTATATCATAAAATACACAATAATTCAAATAAACAATGAAATAAAAAAGGAACAAGAAAATTAAATTATTATAAAACTTGTAATATATTTATAAGAATATTTATAAGTTTTTTATTTTGTATTTTGTTTTATTGCCGAGACTCATTGCTCTCTGTTAAAGCATTCCTTTCGACGTCGAAACTTGTCAATTTGGTCTGTTAATTTTAATTAATGATAATAATAATTAATGGTGAGGCTATACAATTGGCTAAATTAGCTAGAACTTTCCTTACATTTCATACAAACGCTATTAAAAATTGTCTATATATAAATGGTAAGATATTGCAAATTCACGTAATCGGAAATTAATAATACTTACCAATCAAGTTTGTTAATCTCAATTAATGTCAATAATAATTAATAGTAAGCCTAAACAATCTCAGTTAAAAAACACTACAAACAAACAGTAATTTAGCGACATAAATTTAGCGGCGGTTACCTAAAAATGCCGCTAAACGAGTATATAACAACGGTTTGACCAGCTGCTATTAATTGATTAAATTAAATGGTTGAAATTTCCACAACATTATTGCACAGCGGTTAAGCGAAAACGCTGGGAAAAATAATTTTGGTGACGGTTTTGTCACGGCGGTTTTCAGTAAATATCGTAAATATTTCGAACACAATTTATTTGCTAAACGTTATCAACACTTCTAACCGCCGCTAACTTTAAATATTTTTTTTTGGTATTAAATTATAATTAATTGAAATACAAAAAAAGGTTTTGAATTTAGAAATCAGAAAGAAAACTTGAGCAACTTCTCCCTCTCACAAATTCACAATACATATGAGTACTTCTCTTGCTTCTCTCTCTCGCCGTCAACAATCTACCCGCCTTCCTCCGTCATCGGTAACTGGTCCACCGTCGTCTGTGAGGCCTCGATACGTGCTTGCAATTTCTATGAACAAAGCCAATTTCCCGATGACAAGCTAGCGACGGAAACCGCATATAGCGAAGGTATTTTTCTCTCTACTTTGTCTCTATTTCAACATTTATTGCGGCTTTCACTTCTGCTTCGGTGCCGTGCCATAGACTCATCTGGTTTCCCTTTATTTGTCATGAGTTTTAGTATAAAACCCTAATTAAAATTTTATATTAAGAAATTAGAATGTTCTTGGTAGAATTTTTATCTTCTGATGTTTGGATATCAAGTTGTGATTGTTGAATTTCTGTGTGTCAGAAGTAATTATATATGCGAAACTGAAAATGCAAATTCGATGCATATAGAAACTGATACCACAAGCAACATGTAAATGTGAGCATAAAGGAGCATAATCCCAAATGTGAGCTGGTGCTCTTGTCCAGTAGCTTCATAATTTTGCTTTCAATTTCTTAATGCAATCAACTTTACTGTCTGCAACTTTTTTTTGTGCGTGTTTATAGTATTAAGCATTTTAAAATAGTTTATAAATTTGAGTAGTTTTGAAGATACTAACTATAGTTGCATACCTGTTTAAAGGTTTAGTTTCACTCTTCGATTTCGAAATATGTTTGTAGTATTTCGTTTACTGCCATCAAGATTGGGAGACATCCAGAATGAATGTAGGAGATTAAGTCCGAGTAGTATTCCCTGAATTAGCATGTTCATAATGATGGTCATGGCATTGCTGCTACTTGCAGGGGATATTCCCGGTGACAATTCATTGCTAAGGCAAGTATCTAGTCTCGTGAAAAGATTACCAGCCGTTGAATCGGAAAAATTTCAGGATGATTTCATGATGGTGAGTAATATCTGAAGTTTTTTGTTTCCCTTCGTATAATTATTTTATCCATCATGCGCTTTTGTTTTCTTACAAATGCAGGAAGTTATTGTTTGAATCTATAGAAATCTCCACTGGGGACTCACATAAATATCTGAGAGTATAAAATCTTAAACTTCTGTTTTCCTGACTCAAAAAAAAAATCTATTTTTCTGATCCCTTGGTTTATGCTTTCAGGAATATAATGATACGTTATTTGTAACTTATCTTGCGATGTTCACCAACTGCATAAGGTATGGCTGTCAGTCTTCTATAGCTTTTCATTTCTAAACATTTTAGTGAAATGTTTTTATCACCATTTGATTAGAGTGATTGTCTTACGATGACACCTAGTTTGTCTTCGTCTGTTTAAAGAATGTTAAGAGTAATATGAACTCAATTGAAGATATGTTGAATGTTTTCATTTTCTTGTACAATTAAATGAACTTGATGCTTCAATTAATCATTCTTGTGTATGCTTCTTACTCTCTATCAGTTTAACCACAAACATTTGCTTATTTGGCCCTTATTTACCAGCAATTTAAGCATATTTGTTTTCTATCATTGCAAAAAATTCAAAAGCTTACTATCACGAAAATGCAGCTTCAACTTTTTATGTACTAATTTCATGTAGCTTGTTGCATCTGACATGTTTTTCTTTTTGGTTATTTGAGCAGCACAATGAATGAGCTTGTGGACAAATTTAACGCTGCTTCTGACAGGCAAAGTCGGAGGGGTGGTCGAACTGCTTTTATCTAAAATCTTATTCATTTACATCTCCCAAGTAATCAGATTTTCCTTGAAGCTGGCAGCTTTATACATGTCTAGAAATTATTTGTGCAACAGGTACATGAACAGAAATAGTTTTTGTCTTTTTTACCTTAGCATCCTGTAATCTGGTGTTATCTCATCTGTGGAAATTAAAGATAGGATAGTGAATTGATGAACAGGTGAATACTACTGATTGTAGAGACCGAGTATTTCTGTCAACTACAGGCGCTTGCAGATTATTCATTCATTCCTCTTGGTCTTAGTTATAATGTAAATGAAATACATTAAGATGTTATAAAGTCTTTCATAATATATTATAGTGGAGAATTTTGTAAGTTCATGAAAGTAAACGTTCGAATTGGATGCTACCCAATTGGGTAGTACTCAACTCCGTTGAAATTTTTACATGTGTTCAATTTTTATTCTCTTTTTGAAAAAACACACTTGCTTATGTCATAAGTTTAAAATTGGTTCTGGTTATCATTGTAGTAGCCACTTTTCTTACTATTCTTTCATCTCGAACCGTTTGTCAACTGGTGAAATAAATGAAACTGGTGAAAATATATGCATAATTTTTATGTTTCTAGTTCCTATAACTACAATCACATTAAATTTGGTGTTCTGTGTGTTGAGTTTGCTAGAACCACTGTAGGCCTAGTTCTGAAAGCTTTACAAAAAAAATAATTTTAAATTCATAATAATAAATCTATTGAACTTGTTTGGGTGGCATAGATTCATATCCTTAAGCTCCTAATTTGAAGTATTTTTTGAGTCATTTTGATGGAATTCAAATACATCTTAGATGGAGTCATCTCAAATCCTACTTAACTCACACAGATGCACGATTAGTCACGCACGCCGCATGCTAGAACCAATGTGTAGGCCTAGTTCAGAAAGCATTACAAAAAATGCATTAAATTTTATGAACTGTGTCATTGAAGCCTTATTAGATATCTGCCTGTAGGGTTCCTTATTCTTGGGTATATCTTTTGGTGAACAATGTTGTGTTAAGTTTCTGAAATATCGTCGTCCATATTTTATCCAGCAACTGGAAGGGTTGCAAAGTTTGCTGATAATCTCAAAAATCTCGTCATCTTCACATGACAAAAGCCACAGGAGTCACAATAAAGGCACAACTAGAGGTAATAGAAAATCTTGTCCTTTGTTGATTTATGTAGATTAATTTGTTTTAAAGATGATACGAGTGAGAATACAAATGTTGTAACTTTTTATGTCTCGAATATAAAACTTAAGCCATTTTATGTCAATATTGGTTTTAGTTTGTATGCAGAAGTAGATCATGGACTTTGTTCCCCTCAATAGGATGTATGTATATGGACCATCCAACAAGCTGTAATCAGTTGCCTCAACATGTTTCTTTCATGGTTCAGTATATTTATGAGGCAATATATTTATATTTTAATTTTTAATGTAGGCACCAGATGCAGAAAGCGGTCATCAACCTCAATTGAGGAATGAAAGATAATATTCATCCTCTAGTCATGATGTAAATTGGCATTCACATTCTTCATGATGTTGCGATATTTCTAGTATGTTAAAGAATTTTTTTTGTAAGAGATATTGAATGATATACTGTTTGACTTATATATTGTTGAATGATATTATCGTTTGACTTTTATATTGTTATTTTTTAAGAGACTTCTATATTGTTGAATGATGTTATTGAATAAGTATGATTTACAATTAATTTTCTATGATTGAATGGTATATTTGATTTTATACGAAATTTGAATGTTCAGGGACATGAAATATCATTTAGCGGCGTCTATAAAGCGTGACCAAAAATATGAAAATATAATATTCAAATTTAGCAGCGGTTGGGAACCGTCACAACATTAAAAATAGCTGTAAAAATAAATGTATTTAGCGGCGGTTATAAACCGCCACCAATAATGTGAAATCTAAGCCAAAATTGTAAAAATAATCTTAGCGGCGGTTAAAATAATACAAACCGCCGCTATATTTGTGGCGGTTCAAACCGTCGCTAAATAGTCTTCTTGAGGGACAATTATTGTTTAGCGACATTTTTTCCAACGGTTGTTAAAAACCGCCGCTAAATTGCTCGCGACACCCCTTTAGGTGGCGGTTATGGAAACGCGGGAAAACCAATTGGTGGCAGTTTAAAACCGCCGCTAAACAAAGAAAAAATCGCCGCGAAATCCACTTTTTCTTGTAGTGAAAATTCTTATATTTTGTTATATGCGTTTACACAATATCTATATATAAATTCCATATTGCAAATTCACATAAATCATAATCAATAATTGCTTGCCAAGGAAGTTTGTTACTTTCAAATAATTGTTAAAAAAAAGATTAATGGTCAGACGATAAAAATAATTAATAATTGCTTGCCAAGGAAGTTTGTTACCATTATTAACAAAGTATATAAGATTCAATTATCCACAATAAAGGAAATATTAAATTGATTGACCACCATCAGGAAAAAAATGGATTTTATATCAAAAGGAAATTGAATAGGGTGACATGATCTGCCTATGATACTAATTGCAATAATTATTTAACATATCTTTACAAATAATGACAATGGTTTTTTCACCTTAAATATACACACTCATCTGCCTATACATATGAGTTGTCATTAATGTTTCTTTTACCGAATCCGAATTCTGTCGCACGCATTTTCTCTGCAAAGAAATATTTTGTCAAAATTTTCAAACGCATACAAAGCTAATGACACCACTCATGACATTGATCAAGGGCATCAACATGAATAAATCCCAGTTGGCTATGAAATTGCGATTAGTTCGAATGGATGAGAAGCCAGCCTATAATGAAGCCAAATGAGATTAAGGAAAAATATATTTTGTGAAGAAATAACAAATGGTTAAGGAAATTGCGATTAGTTCATGATAATAATCACATATCAAGAAAAATGAGATTAAGGAAAAAAGTATTTTGTTCAACTTATCTGAAGACCATTTAATTGTTCCTTGAAGCGTCTGAGTATAACCTAGAAGAAAATCAAAGAAATTACCGACCAATCAGAAAATAGGTAAGAAAAAATATTTAAAAAACAAATGATAAACTGCCATTTTATTTTTTAAAAAACAAAAAAAAAAATATGTCAAGATATGTAATAAAAATGCCAGTTAAGAATTTGAGAATTAGGGAATGAAGGAAACTTATCAAAGCTTATCAGCTGACGTTACATCTGCACATATTGTCATTGACGAATCTGTAAAAGAAAAGTCAAAACAAATTTTTGTTTGTTTATTAGACAGATTATTAACTTGGTCAAACATTAATGGACAAATTTGTTTTTAAGGTTCAAATTATCATATAAAATGATTATATCTTAATCCTCAAAAGCATAAGTATCCTAAAGAATGCAATGTCACAATATGAACAAGTATGTTTTTCCGAAGTAATACATGATAGTGCTGGAAATTTTCAAAATTGTATTTTCTATTAAATATCTAAAAATATCTTTACTATTAATTTTCTAATTTACAGTAAAACTCAATAGATATTTAAAAAATGTTAAGAATCCATAAAATAGGAATTATCCATACATATCCTTTGGAAAATCCCAATTATCCGGTTATCATTATACCTGTTTAAACTCGGTGTAGTCGAGAAGACAAGACTTCCCGTAGAGGCCACCAACAATATATTTGATTTTACAAATCAGCCCCAAAATTGTCTAATAAAAAGTATTTTTAGACCAAATCTCAAGAAATCTATATTTTCTTGAAAATTTTATATGAAACGTGTAATAAAATGATTAATGTAAACATTTACCATTTCACTCGGATAAAATTGTTAACAATTTAAATTTAATAAGATCTATTTTTCAATTTTATTTCAAAACATAAGATTCATTTTTTTAAGGTGTGACATAGTTAGAACATCTAAATCTGAAACTTTTTCAGACTTTTTTCGAATTTTGAAACAGAACATGCAAATTAAAATTTGGAGAAAAACATAGAGTAGAGATAAGATATAAGATATCTAAAATTAAAAAAAAATACAAAATTTACGAACTGGGCGTTGAAAATGGAGACGACCGAGATCGAATAGGAGAGCAATTGACAGAAGTAAGAGTATTGAATCTCTGAATCTTTTTCTGGAGAGATATTGAAAATTTGAAATGGTGTGTTTAGTGAAGAAAACTAATTTGATAATCTAAACCACTCAATTTATTTACATGTCTAAAATCTAAACCACTCAATTTATTTACGTGTCAAGATGTTGTGCAATGCCATACACACGTGTTCAGCCGTGTGATAAGGTGAAGATATGGTTTTTAATTTGTTTTTTTTTTCCTTTTGAAAGATGGGTTTATTAATGGATTAAAACTAATAACAATTGGGCAAAAAAAAAATAACAATACATTTGGGCTTTTACATTTAAATATTTTTTAATTGAAATGACTTCAAATTTAAAATCACCATTCTTTGAAAAAAACTTATTCATATTTTTTTGTTTGACTTTTTGTTATTTGAATAGTATTATCATAGATGTGTGCACAATATAAATCTTTAATTGTATTATTATTGAAATATATATATTAAATTTAAAATAGATAATTTTTTTTTAAAAAAATATATAGATCAGTAGTTGCACATGGAATATCTTAAATTACAATATTTGTTTTTTAAATTTTTCCAAACAAAATTGACAAAGATAATTTTCTCTGATCGTTAAAAATATATTTGAATAGTATCTCTTTCAAGTTCCAAATGAAGACAGCTTTCCTCGACGATCGTTTCATATGTCGCGACAATAAACAAAAGCCAAAGACAATCTCTCTCTCATGCTCGGTCTTACCTAAAGAATCCGATTTCCGTCACTACCAATTATATGTTGTTGTTTCATGAGTAACTAATCCCAAAGGGTTGAAAATATTAGTTTGTAGCGATGATGCATCGAATGACAGACAAACGAATAATGTTGTATACAAATAAGTATTACAAAATTTGTAATTTTCATTTATAGTGATGTAATCTAAATTTTTCACATGTATATTGTGCATGTTATAAACATTCATTTTCTAAACAGATAACATCCGTGCAATGGCGTAGCCAGGAACTATAACTTGGGGTGGGCCAATACACGAAAGTGGGGTGGGCCGTATAGAAAAATCGTATAAATTTTAACTAAATTTAAAATATTTTTAAAAATTTGCTTACTAAAAAAAATTTAAAAAAAGGGGGGGGGCGGGGCGGGTTGGCCCCCCTAACTCCACGCGATGATCCCGCCCATCGCGACGGTCAAAACTAGTTGAATAATGAAACATTACATCACATATCGAAGTTTTTGAATATGTTTTTACGCTCAAATGCATTGAAAACATAAATTAGAATATTTGGGCCAAAGTTTCTGAAATAAAACCGAATTCAAGGTTCAAGCCTGTGTATTGAGAATAAATGGGTCAGAATTCTCTAAAACCTGGGCCAACTGAAGATGGCTATTCACTTTCGAATTGAATTTTGTAAAATTACAGTTATCCTAATTAATTAGGCCCAAGTTATTATAACAAACTTTAAATATATAGGCCTAACATTTCTTCAAAATTAACCTAACATAAATATAAGGGTTAAGGAATATAAGGGTTAAGGACTCTATTGGCCCACTTTCCACAAAAAAGACAGTTTTTTACATTTTTCCATATTTTTTGGATAATTGTACGTTTCCGCCCTTTTTCTGGACAAATTTATACTCTCGCCGAATTTTCCAGACTTTTTTATGTTGTTGTTTCAAGATTGTTGAACATGTTTCAAGCATGTTTCTTCTAATAAAATTTGGTGAAAAAATAAATTTTGCCCCGTTATATAATCCATTTTATACTCGAAATCTTATAAAAAATCAATAAATATACAAATAAAACAACACATATTAAAACCAAACAAATTGAAAATAATATAGAAACAACATGAATAAAAAAACACAATTCAATTTTTGATCCAATGCATGAAAACATAAACAACATGGAAACAACTAAGAAACAATACGAAAAACAAACCATAAACAATATAGAAAACATCATATCAAAGAATAAGAGCTTAAAGTAGGTAAAAATTGTATTTAAATATCAAAAACTAAGTGGAAACAACAAAGAAACATCGAACAACATAAAAACAAGATGGAAATAATACGAAACAACGTAAAAAATATTAAAAACACCACATGAATAAAAAAAAACTTAAAAATAGGTAAAAAAAAACTGTATTTATACATTGAAAACTACATGAAAACAACAAAAATATTATTAGAACAATATTAAAAATATTATCGAACAACACAGAAACAATAAAAATAATGTACAAAATAATACATGAACAAAAAACAACATAAAAAATAGGTAAAAGTTGTTTTGAAACATCGAAACAACAAAGAAACAACATAAAAATAATAAAGAAAAAAAATTTAAACAACATATATAACATGTAAAAAAATATAGGAACAAAAATTAAATAAATAAAAACGTAAAGATAACCAAAAAATATGCAGGAGCGTAAAAAAAAAGGAAAAAACGAATACAAAAATGATAGGAGCGTATTTTGTGGTTTTTTTACCGAAAAGGGGCAAGCGTGGCAATTTCTCTAAATATAAGCTAAATCTTAAACAAGCCTAGCCATCACGGTTAGAGAATATCACCCATTCTAAGAAACCCAGTCCAACTGAAGAGGGCAAAATTTTGAGGCTACTCATAAAAACTTAAAAGGTAAGTCTTACATTAGACATATCATTAGACGCGGATCCAAATACCCGGTCGTGGTCAATCCGCCCGATTGACCCGCATAACCACTAATACTACTACATTATTGCTAATACTTTTTAGGAGGGCTGCTAATACTTTTTGGTAGAACTACTAATACTTTTCAGGAAAAATACTAAAATACCTTTAATAAAAAAACCTAATATTTTTCAATAAGATTATTAATATATTTTAGGAGGAATACTAATACTTTTGCGGAAAAAATAAATACATTTCATAGTAATTACTTAAAAAACTGCTCACGGGGTTACCAATACTTTTACATTGGATTACTAATACATTTCTGAGGGATTGCTAATATTTTTCACGAGAAAAACAAATACTTTTGAGGGTTGCCTAATAGTACGTACACAACTATGTAATATTTTCAAGGGAACAATTAATATATTTTAGGTGGATTACTAATACGTTTGAGGGGAAAAATTAATACATTTCATGAGGGCTACTAAAAATATTGTTCAAGGGGATTACTAATACTTTTCAGATATAAAACTAATACTTTTCAGATGCACTAATAGTACTTTTCAGAGGTAAAACTAATACTTTTTACAGCCCCTAATATTACAAATATGCCATCGGTCCAGATATTATATGATACCGCCCCAGAATATTACAATAATAACACCGACGTATGGAATTACTATAAACCTCGGATTGGGTTGGATCCATCTAACGGAAAAACCATTAGACGGTCTAACCCAAGTTTTTGTCTAACTAAAAAGTATATCTTTGCCAAAACCCCGCGCCGTTAATCCAAATTTCCCCTGGAAAGTAAATATTGACATTATAAAATCATAAAGAAGAAAATTTTCCAGTCGAAAAAACTCGTTCCACCAATTTTTTGTTTGTTAAACTAAATGATCAACTTTACACTAATATTGTTAAGGATCGTGGTTTTCGGGATAATTACTTGTCATATTATGAAATTAAAAGGTTGTGTTTCCTTATGAAATTTGTTTCTTTATTTGATTAATGTTACCAATATATTAAGATTTTTATTTTAACTTTCACTTTTTTTAGTACAATTATAAAGTCCTAATAGGGGTGGGACGGGTGGGATTTGATCCCAGGTCAATAGTCTGGTTTAGAAATGCTCAAACCAACTGGGCTACAATCAATTCTCTAACTTTCACTTTTTGGTTGTGTATCACCGATTGAGACGAAAATTTGGGGGGGGGGGATGTCCATTAGTTTGTTGTACAAGAGTTGGATTTAGCAAATTGAGCAAACTCATGAGCCACATAATTATCCTCCCTAGGAATCCAATATAAACAGTGAGGTGAGAAAGAAGGCAATAGAGAAACAATATCCAGAATAATAGGGTCAGTATCCGTGGAGACCAACTTAGCATCTTTTGCGGCTCGATGACAACGGCGGAATCCCCAATAAATGAGACGTTGGGGTGATCAAGAGTACGAACAAGAGAAATTGCTTCCCGAAGTGCTAGAGCTTCTGCCGTTTGGGGATTTGAGAAACCACCGAACTATTTAGCGTAATCGCATAAAAAGGCACCATCTTCGTCCCTAACAAATACTCCAATCCCTGCACAACTCCTAGCTTTAGAAATGGCACAGTCAAAAAAGATATGTATGCCTGGAGGAGGTGGAGATAAGAAGGGGCAGGTTTCATGAATCGGGGGATCACATTCGGGGAGATGATTAGCGGCTCGGTAAGAGGTAAGAGTGAGCCCTGCTGTTAGGACTACACAAATGGGTTGAGGGGTAAGATTATCAAAGAGAAGACGGTTATGAGCTTCCCAAATGTGGTTGCACATAAGCAAAAATAAATCGGACATGTGAGATGGGCAACCCAGAATCACATCCCGCACCCATAATTTCGCGCGGGGTTGCTGAAAAGAGTTGGTTCCTTCTTTCAAGCCTAACATGTACCACACTTGGTCAAAAAAAGAGCAAAAGAAAAAGAGGTGGCTAGAGGAGGTATCGGGCGAAGAGCATAATGGGCAATTGGAAGAAATATTGACATGGTGTCGGGATAGGTTATAGGGATCAGGGAGGGAGTTAGTAAGAAGTCTCCAGGAAAAGGGCAAGATTTGAACCGGAATTTTAAGTTTCCATAGTTTCTTCCAAACAGTGACATTGCCCGAATCGGGAAGAGTCTATGGGATGGAATTTCATGAACGATCTAGGGGAATCAAACTGGCATGGTAGGCTGATTTAATTGAGAATTTTTTGTTGGTGTTTGGAGACCAATACCAGCTATCTGGGCGTTGGGAGAGGCTAAGAGGAATGGATAGGATAATTTTGGCTATGTTGGCGGGGAATGTTTCACGAATAGTGGCGTGGTGCCACCAATTGGTGGAAGGATTGATAAGTTGGTTGACAGTGGAGTGGGGGCGAAGGAAGGGGGAATCGAGATGTTGTAGTCGGGAAAGGGGGGTTCGGGTAGCAATCATCTCCCGCATTTTGGTGGTAGCTCTGCTGTGGATGCACCTTAGACAACCCAATTTGAGGATAAGCCGACTTTCCAGGATACTACGCTAAGCCCATGATGGTCGATATCCTATTTTGGCAACCACGAATAAGTCATTCCTAAAATATTAGGCCTGATATACACGAGCTACAAGGGATGAGGGACATGTGAGAAGTCGCCATGCCTGTTTCGATAACAAACCAGATTAAGTGCGCGTAGTGATCGAAACCCAAGTCCCCCGACCGCCTTGCTTCGAGCCAATATTTCTCAAGCCATCCAGTTAATTTTCCTGTGATTGTTTGAGTCGCCCCACCAGAAGTTGGCGATCATAGACTACAAGTCTTTGATGACAATTTCTGGGAATTTAAAAAATCTCATGGCATACGAAAGGATAGCTTGTAAAATTAATGAGGATTTCTTTTCCAGTAGTTGCACATGGAATATCTTAAATTACAATATTTGTTTTTTAAATTTTTCCAAACAAAATTGACAAAGATAATTTTCTCTGATCGTTAAAAATATATTTGAATAGTATCTCCTTCAAGTTCCAGCGAAGACAGTTTCCTCTGATCGTTTCGTATGTCATGACAATAAACAAAAGCCAAAGACAATCTCTCTCTCATGTCGGTCTTACCTAAAGAATCCGATTTTCCGTCACGGCCAATTATATGTTGTTGTTTCATGAGTAACTAATCCCAAAGGGTTGAAAATATTAGTTTGTGGCGATGATGCATCGAATGACAGACAAACGAATAATGTTGTATACAAATAAGTATTACAAAATTTGTAATTTTCATTTATAGTGATGTAATCTGAATTTTTCACATGTATATTGTGCATGTTATAAACATTCATTTTCTAAAACAGATAACATCCCGTGCAATGGCGTAGCCAGGAACCTATAACGGGGTGGGCCAATACACGAAAGTGGGGTGGGCCGTATAGAAAAATCGTATAAATTTTAACTAAATTTAAAATATTTTTAAAAATTTGCTTACTAAAAAAATTTAAAAGAGGGGGCGGGGGCCCGGGTTGGCCCCCTAACCACGCTTGATGATCCGTGCATCGCACGGGTCAAAAACTAGATGAATAATGAAACATTACATCACATATCGAAGTTTGCCTGAATATGTTTTACGCTCAAACTGCATTGAAAACATAAATTAGAATATTTGGGCCAAAGTTTCCTGAAATAAAACCGAATTCAAGGTTCAAGCCTGTGTATTGAGAATAAATGGGCCAGAATTCTCTAAAACCTGGGCCAACTGAAGATGGCTATTCACTTTCGAATTGAATTTTGTAAAATTACATTTAACTTAATTAATTGGGCCCAAGTTATTATAACAAACCTTAAATATATAGGCCTAACATTTCTTCAAAATTAACCTAACATAAATATAAGGGTTAAGGAATATAAGGGTTAAGGACTCTATTGGCCCACATTCCAGAAAAAAAAGACAGTTTTTTATATTCTCCCATATTTTTTGGATAATTGTACGTTCCCGCCCTTTTTCTGGACAAATTTATACTCTCGCCGAATTTTCCAGACTTTTTTATGTTGTTGTTTCAAGATTGTTCGAACATGTTTCAAGCATGTTTCTTCTAATAAAATTTCAGTGAAAAAATAAATTTTGCCCCCGTTATATAATCCATTTTATACTCGAAATCTTATAAAAAATCAATAAATATACAAATAAAACAACACATATTAAAACCAAACAAATTGAAAATAATATAGAAACAACATGAATAAAAAATCACAATTCAATTTTTGATCCAATGCATGAAAACATAAAAAACATGGAAACAACTAAGAAACAATACAGAAACAAACCATAAACAATATAGAAAACATCATATCAGCAATAAGAGCTTAAAGTAGGTAAACATTGTATTTAAATATCAAAAACTATGTGGAAACAACAAAGAAACATCAGAACAACATAAAAACATTATGGAAATAATACAGAAACAACGTAAAAAATATTAAAAACACCACATGAATAAAAAAAACTTAAAAATATGTAAAAAAAACTGTATTTATACATTGAAAACTACATGAAAACAACAAAAATATTATTAGAACAATATTAAAAATATTATCGAACAACACATAAACAATAAAAATAATGTACAAAATAATACATGAATAAAAAACAACATAAAAAATAGGTAAAAGTTGTTTTGAAACATCGAAACAACAAAGAAACAACATAAAAATAATAAAGAAAAAAAATTTAAACAACATATATAACATGTAAAAAATATAGGAACAAAAAATAAATAAAAAAAAACGTAAAGATAACCAAAAAATATGCAGGAGCGTAAAAAAAAAAGGAAAAAACGAGTACAAAAATGATAGGAGTGTATTTTGTGGTTTTTTTACCGAAAAGGGGCAAGCGTGGCAATTTCTCTAAATATAAGCTAAATCTTAAACAAGCCTAGCCATCACGGTTAGAGAATATCGGCCCATTCTAAGAAACCCAGTCCAACTGAAGAGGGCAAAACTTTGAGGCTACTTATAAAACTTAAAAGGTAAGTCTTCTGTTAGACAGATCTGTTAGACGGATCCAAATACCCAGTGCGTGGTCAATCCGCCCGTTGACCCGCATAACCACTAATACTACGGCCGCTGCTAATACTTTTTAGGAGGGCTGCTATTCTTTGGTAGAACTACTAATACTTTTCAGGAAACATACTAAAATACCTTTAAATAAAAAACCTAATATTTTTCAATAAGATTATTAATATATTTTAGGAGGAATACTAATACTTTTGCGGAAAAAATAAATACATTTCATAGTAATTACTTAAAAAACTGCTCACGGGGTTACCAATACTTTTACAGTGGATTACTAATACATTTCTGAGGGATTGCTAATATTTTTCACGAGAAAAACTAATACTTTTGAGGGTTGCCTAATAGTACGTACACAACTATCTAATATTTTTCAAGGGAACAATTAATATATTTTAGGTGGATTACTAATACTTTTGAGGGGAAAAATTAATACATTTCATGAGGGCTACTAAAAATATTGTTCAAGGGGATTACTAATACTTTTCAGATATAAAACTAATACTTTTCAGATGCATTAATAGTACTTTTCAGAGGTAAAACTAATACTTTTTACAGCCCCTAATATTACAAATATGCCATCGGTCCAGATATTATATGATACCGCCCCAGAATATTACAATAATAACACCGACGCATGGAATTACTATAAACCCCGGATTTGGTTGGATCCGTCTAACGAAAAAACCATTAGACGGTCTAACCCAAGTTTTTGTCTAACTAAAAAGTATATGCTGCCAAAACCCCCGCGCCCGCAATCCAAATTTCCACTGGAAAGTAAATATTGACATTATAAAATCATAAAGAAGAAAAATTTCCAGTCGAAAAAACTCGTTCCACCAATTTTTTGTTTGTTAACTAAATGATCAACTTTACACTAATATTGTTAAGGATCGTGGTTTTCGAAATAATTACTTGTCATATTATGAAATTAAAAGGTTGTGTTTCCTTATGAAATTTGTTTCTTTATTTGATTAATGTTAACAATATATTAAGATTTTTATTTTAACTTTCACTTTTTTTTAGTACAATTATAAAGTCCTAATAGGGGTGGGACAGGTGGGATTTGATCCCAGGTCAATAGTCTGGTTTAGAAATGCTCAAACCAACTGGGCTACAATCAATTCCCTAACTT
Organism: Rehmannia glutinosa; assembly: GCA_016081115.2. Lineage (NCBI taxonomy): Eukaryota > Viridiplantae > Streptophyta > Magnoliopsida > Lamiales > Orobanchaceae > Rehmannia > Rehmannia glutinosa. The sequence goes on along the minus strand of CM071932.1, from coordinate 9,326,624 downwards.
TCACTTTTTGGTTGTGTATCACCGATTGAGACGAAAATTTGGGGGATGTCCATTAGTTTGCTGTACAAGAATTGGATTTAGCAAATTGAGCAAACTCATGAGCCACAGAATTATCCTCCCTAGGAATCCAATATAAACAGTGAGGTGAGAAAGAAGGCAATAGAGAAACAATACCCAGAATAATAGGTCAAGATCGTGGAGACCAACTTAAAGCATCTTTTGCGGCTCGATGACAACGGTGGAATCCCCAAAAAATGAGACGTTGGGGTGATCAAGAGTACGAACAAGAGAAATTGCTTCCCGAAGTGCTAGAGCTTCTGCCGTTTGGGGATTCGAGACACCACTAAACTATTTAGCGTATTCGCATAACAAGGCACCATCTTCGTCCCTAACAAATACTCCAATCCCAGCACAACTCCTAGCTTGAGAAATGGCACAGTCAAAAAAGATATGTACGCCTGGAGGAGGTGGAGATAAGAAGGAGCAGGTTTCATGAATCGGGGGGTCACATTCGGGGAGATGATTAGCGGCTCGGTAAGAGGTAAGAGTGAGCCCTGCTGTTAGGACTACACAAATGGGTTGAGGGGTAAGATTATCAAAGAGAAGACGGTTATGAGCTTCCCAAATGTGGTTGCACATAAGCAAAAATAAATCGGAGATGTGAGATGGGCAACCCAGAATCATATCCCGCACCCATAATTTCGCGCGGGGTTGCTGAAAAGAGTTCGTGACTTCTTTCAAGCCTAACATGTACCACACTTGGTCAAAAAAAGAGCAAAAGAAAAAGAGGTGGCTAGAGGAGGTATCGGGCGAAGAGCATAATGGGCAATGGGAAGAAATATTGACATGGCGTCGGGATAGGTTATAGGGATCAGGGAGGGAGTTAGTAAGAAGTCTCCAGGAAAAGTGCAAGATTTGAACCGGAATTTTAAGTTTCCATAGTTTCTTCCAAACAGGCGACATGCCTGAACTGGAAGAGCCTATGGGATGGAATTTCGGGAACGAGCTAGGGGAATCAAAATGGCATGGTTGGCTGATTTAATTGAGAATTTTTTGTTGGTGTTTGGAGACCAATACCAGCTATCTGGGCGTTGGGAGAGGCTAAGAGGAATGGATAGGATAATTTTGGCTATGTTGGCGGGGAATGTTTCACGAATAGTGGCGTGGTGCCACCAATTGGTGGAAGGGTTGATAAGTTGGTTGACAGTGGAGTGGGGGCGAAGGAATGGGGAATCAAATGTTGTAGTCGGAAAGGGGGTTCGGGTAGGCAATCATCTCCCCAGATTCTGGTGGTAGCTCTGCTGTGGATGCACCTTAGACAGCCCAATTTGAGGATAAGCCGACTTTCCAGGATGCTACGCTAAGCCCATGATGGTCGATATCCTATTTTGGCAACCACGAATAAGTCATTCCTAAAATATTAGGCCTGATATACACGAGCTAGAAGGGATGAGGGACATGTGAGAAGTCGCCATGCCTGTTTCGATAACAAACCAGATTAAGTGCGCGTAGTGATCGAAACCCAGGTCCCCCGACCGCCTTGCTTCGAGCCAATATTTCTCAAGCCATCCAGTTAATTTTCCTGTGATTGTTTGAGTCGCCCCACCAGAAGTTGGCGATCATAGACTAGAAGTCTTTGATGACAATTTCTAGGAATTTAAAAAATCTCATGGCATACGAAAGGATAGCTTGTAAAATTAATGAGGATTTCTTTTCCAGTAGTTGCACATGGAATATCTTAAATTACAATATTTGTTTTTTAAATTTTTCCAAACAAAATTGACAAAGATAATTTTCTCTGATCGTTAAAAATATATTTGAATAGTATCTCCTTCAAGTTCCAGCGAAGATAGTTTCCTCTGATCGTTTCGTATGTCATGACAATAAACAAAAGCCAAAGACAATCTCTCTCTCATGTCGGTCTTACCTAAAGAATCCGAGTTTCCGTCAAAGGGTTGAAAATATTAGTTTGTGGCGATGATGCATCGAATGACAGACAAACGAATAATGTTGTATACAAATAAGTATTACAAAATTTGTAATTTTCATTTATAGTGATGTAATCTGAATTTTTCACATGTATATTGTGCATGTTATAAACATTCATTTTCTAAAACAGATAACATCCCGTGCAATGGCGTAGCCAGGAACCTATAACTGGGTGGGCCAATACACGAAAGTGGGGTGGGCCGTATAAAAAAATCGTATAAATTTTAACTAAATTTAAAATATTTTTAAAAATTTGCTTACTAAAAAAATTTAAAAGAGGGGGCAGGGCCCAGGTTGGCCCCCCTAACTACGCCAGTGATCCCGTGCATCGCACGGGTCAAAAACTAGTTGAATAATGAAACATTACATCACATATCGAAGTTTGCCTGAATATGTTTTACGCTCAAACTGCATTGAAAACATAAATTAGAATATTTGGGCCAAAATTTCCTGAAATAAAACCGAATTCAAGGTTCAAGCCTGTGTATTGAGAATAAATGGGCCAGAATTCTCTAAAACCTGGGCCAACTGAAGATGGCTATTCACTTTCGAATTGAATTTTGTAAAATTACATTTATCCTAATTAATTGGGCCCAAGTTATTATAACAAACCTTAAATATATAGGCCTAACATTTCTTCAAAATTAACCTAACATAAATATAAGGGTTAAGGAATATAAGGGTTAAGGATTCTATTGGCCCACATTCCAGAAAAAAAAGACAGTTTTTTATATTCTCCCATATTTTTTGGATAATTGTACGTTCCCGCCCTTTTTCTGGACAAATTTATACTCTCGCCGAATTTTCCAGACTTTTTTATGTTGTTGTTTCAAGATTGTTCGAACATGTTTCAAGCATGTTTCTTCTAATAAAATTTCAGTGAAAAAATAAATTTTGCCCCCGTTATATAATCCATTTTATACTCGAAATCTTATAAAAAATCAATAAATATACAAATAAAACAACACATATTAAAACCAAACAAATTGAAAATAATATAGAAACAACATGAATAAAAAATCACAATTCAATTTTTGATCCAATGCATGAAAACATAAAAAACATGGAAACAACTAAGAAACAATACAGAAACAAACCATAAACAATATAGAAAACATCATATCAGCAATAAGAGCTTAAAGTAGGTAAAAATTGTATTTAAATATCAAAAACTATGTGGAAACAACAAAGAAACATCAGAACAACATAAAAACATTATGGAAATAATACAGAAACAACGTAAAAAATATTAAAAACACCACATGAATAAAAAAAACTTAAAAATATGTAAACAAAACTGTATTTATACATTGAAAACTACATGAAAACAACAAAAATATTATTAGAACAATATTAAAAATATTATCGAACAACACATAAACAATAAAAATAATGTACAAAATAATACATGAATAAAAAACAACATAAAAAATAGGTAAAAGTTGTTTTGAAACATCGAAACAATAAAGAAACAACATAAAAATAATAAAGAAAAAAAATTTAAACAACATATATAACATGTAAAAAAATATAGGAACAAAAAATAAATAAAAAAAAAATGTAAAGATAACCAAAAAATATGCAGGAGCGTAAAAAAAAAAGAAAAAACGAGTACAAAAATGATAGAAGTGTATTTTGTGGTTTTTTTACTGAAAAGGGGCAAGCGTGGCAATTTCTCTAAATATAAGCTAAATCTTAAACAAGCCTAGCCATCACGGTTAAAGAATATTGGCCCATTCTAAGAAACCCAGTCCAACTGAAGAGGGCAAAATTTTGAGGCTACTCATAAAAACTTAAAAGGTAAGTCTTCTGTTAGACAGATCTGTTAGACGGATCCAAATACCCAGTCCGTGGTCAATCCGCCCGTTGACCCGCATAACCACTAATACTACGGCCGCTGCTAATACTTTTTAGGAGGGCTCCTAATACTTTTTGGTAGAACTACTAATACTTTTCAGGAAAAATACTAAAATACCTTTAATAAAAAAACCTAATATTTTTCAATAAGATTATTAATATATTTTAGGAGGAATACTAATACTTTTGCGGAAAAAATAAATACATTTCATAGTAATTACTTAAAAAACTGCTCACGGGGTTACCAATACTTTTACAGTGGATTACTAATACATTTATGAGGGATTGCTAATATTTTTCACGAGAAAAACTAATACTTTTGAGGGTTGCCTAATAGTACGTACACAACTATCTAATATTTTTCAAGGGAACAATTAATATATTTTAGGTGGATTACTAATACTTTTGAGGGGAAAAATTAATACATTTCATGAGGGCTACTAAAAATATTGTTCAAGGGGATTACTAATAATTTTCAGATATAAAACTAATACTTTTCGGATGCACTAATAGTACTTTTCAGAGGTAAAACTAATACTTTTTTACAGCCCCTAATATTACAAATATGCCATCGGTCGGATATTATATGATACCGCCCTGAGAATATTACAATAATAACACCGACGCATGGAATTACTATAAACCCGGATTGGGTTGGATCCGTCTATCGAAAAAACCATTAGGCGGTCTAACCCAAGTTTTTGTCTAACTAAAAGTATATTTGCCAAAACCCCGCGCCCGCAATCCAAATTTCCTTTGGAAAGTAAATATTGACATTATAAAATCATAAAGAAGAAAAATTTCGATCGAAAAAACTCGTTCCACCAATTTTTTGTTTGTTAAACTTAATGATCAACTTTACACTAATATTGTTAAGGATCGTGTTTTTTGAATAATTACTTGTCATATTATGAAATTAAAAGGTTGTGTTTCCTTATGAAATTTGTTTCTTTATTTGATTAATGTTACCAATATATTAAGATTTTTATTTTAACTTTCACTTTTTTTTAGTACAATTATAAAGTCCTAATAGGGGTGGGACAGGTGGGATTTGATCCCAGGTCAATAGTCTGGTTTAGAAATGCTCAAACCAACTGGGCTACAATGAATTCCCTAACTTTCACTTTTTGGTTGTGTATCACCGATTGAGACGAAAATTCGGGGGGATGTCCATTAGTTTGCTGTACAAGAGTTGGATTTAGCAAATTGAGCAAACTCATGAGCCACAGAATTATCCTCCCTAGGAATCCAATATAAACAGTGAGGTGAGAAAGAAGGCAATAGAGAAACAATATCCAGAATAATAGGGTCAGTATCCGTGGAGACCAACTTAGCATCTTTTGCGGCTCGATGACAACGGCGGAATCCCCAAAAAATGAGACGTTGGGGTGATCAAGAGTACGAACAAGAGAAATTGCTTCCCGAAGTGCTAGAGCTTCTACCGTTTGGGGATTCGAGACACCACCGAACTTTTTAGCGTATTCGCACAACTCCTAGCTTGAGAAATGGCACAGTCAAAAAAGATATGTACGCCTGGAGGAGGTGGAGATAAGAAGGAGCAGGTTTCATGAATCGGGGGGTCACATTCGGGGAGATGATTAGCGGCTCGGTAAGAGGTAAGAGTGAGCCCTGCTGTTAGGACTACACAAATGGGTTGAGGGGTAAGATTATCAAAGAGAAGACGGTTATGAGCTTCCCAAATGTGGTTGCACATAAGCAAAAATAAATCGGAGATGTGAGATGGGCAACCCAGAATCACATCCCGCACCCATAATTTCGCGCGGGGTTGCTGAAAAGAGTTGGTGACTTCTTTCAAGCCTAACATGTACCACACTTGGTCAAAAAAAGAGCAAAAGAAAAAGAGGTGGCTAGAGGAGGTATCGGGCGAAGAGCATAATGGGCAATGGGAAGAAATATTGACATGGCGTCGGGATAGGTTATAGGGATCAGGGAGGGAGTTAGTAAGAAGTCTCTAGGAAAAGGGCAAGATTTGAACCGAAATTTTAAGTTTCCATAGTTTCTTCCAAACAGGCGACAGGCCTGAACTGGAAGAGCCTATGGGATGGAATTTCGGGAAAGAGCTAGGGGAATCAAAATGGCATGGTAGGCTGATTTAATTGAGAATTTTTTGTTGGTGTTTGGAGACCAATACTAGCTATCTGGGCGTTGGGAGAGGCTAAGAGGAATGGATAGGATAATTTTGTCTATGTTGGCGGAGAATGTTTCACGAATAGTGGCGTGGTGCCACCAATTGGTGGAAGGATTGATAAGTTGGTTGACAGTGGAGTGGGGGCGAAGATAGGGGGAATCAGATGTTGTAGTCGGAAAGGGGGTTCGGTTAGGCAATCATCTCCCCAGATTCTGGTGGTAGCTCTGTTGTGGATGCACCTTAGACAGCCCAATTTGAGGATAAGCCGACTTTCCAGGATGCTACGCTAAGCCCATGATGGTCGATATCCTATTTTGGCAACCACGAATAAGTCATTCCTAAAATATTAGGCCTGATATACACGAGCTAGAAGGGATGATGGACATGTGAGAAGTCGCCATGCCTGTTTCGATAACAAACCAGATTAAATGCGCATAGTGATCGAAACCCAAGTCCCCCGACCGCCTTGCTTCGAGCCAATATTTCTCAAGCCATCCAGTTAATTTTCCTGTGATCATTTGAGTCGCCCCACCAGAAGTTGGCGATCATAGACTACAAGTCTTTGATGACAATTTCTGGGAATTTAAAAAATCTCATGGCATACGAAAGGATAGCTTGTAAAATTAATGAGGATTTCTTTTCCAGCTTTTGAAAAATTGTGCCTGGACTATCCCTGAATGCAATTCCAAGTTCCGTCCTTAATATTGCTGAAAATTTACTACTTGTTTCGCCCAATAATGCTTGGGAGACCCAAGTACTTCCCATGCAAATCCACCTTTTGAAACCCAAGAATATTTAAAATCTCAGCAACAGTAGCATCATCCACGTCTTTTGAGAACACAATCTCGGATTTTTCGAGGTTTACAGGTTGGCCCAAGACCCTTTCAAATAGATTGATCGCAAATCAAAAATGACTCAATGGTAGTGTGTCCCAGAAGTAAAGTATCATCGACAAAGAATAAATGGGATATGTTGGGTGTGGATCGGCCGATGGAAATCCCATGAAGTTTTTGGCATCATTAGAGATACCTGCAAAATGCAAGAAAACACTTCCGAGCAGATTACAAAGAAATAAAGGGATAGAGGGTCCCCTTGGCGAATGCCACAATGAGGCATGAGTTTCCTAAATTCAGTCCCATTGAGGAGAAATGAGAATGAAGTCGTGGAGATGCACGCCATAACAAGACTGATGAAATGGGGTGGGAACCCTATGGCTAGCATGGTGGCATTAAGGAATGGTCATGCGATCCGGTCGAACACTTTGATCATATCCAATTTAATGGACATAAGCCCTGTAGATGATGGAGGCTTGGTTTTCATATGGTGGTGGAGTTCATGAGCGATGAGGACATTGTCGGTTATGAGCCAGCCCGAGACAAAAGCAATTTGGGATGGGGATATTATACCAGGAAGGACAGACCGTAAATGGTTGGCTAGCACTTTAGTGGCCAGTTTGTAGAGCACATTGCAAAGGCTAATGGGATGGAAATGACTTATGGTATCCGGGCTTTTGGTTTTTGGAATGAGGACAATATGGAATGTTTGGTTCCACAGTATGATTATTAAGGAAATTCAGAATATAAGGAACAACATCACCTTTAATAATGTGCCAATATTTTTTAAAAAAGATAGGGATCATACCATCGGGTCCAGGCGATTTGAGGGAGTGCATGTGTTTAAGTGCATTGAAGATCTCCGCTCCCATGTACGATACCGTGAGCAGCTGAGTCATAGCCGATGAAATCCGTGATGGAAATCTATCAAGGGCCGTAGTGATAGCACTTTGGGTAATATGGGAGGCTGTGAATAAAGAACTGAAGTGGTCGATAATGATTTTTTCGATGCTGGTGGGAGTGTTTTGGAGGCAGCCTACGGCGACCTTGAGGGACGTGATATGGTTGAGCTCCTTTAGTTTGCTCGCATGGTTTGTGGAAAAATTGGGTGTTCCAATCCCCAACTCTATACAAATGAAGTTTAGCGCGTTGCCTCTATTTAAGATTGAGAAATTTGGTTGAGTGACATATTTAGTTTGTGTTTCAAGGTGGACAAATGATGGTTGATGGCTTCGTGATAACCCTTGACTTGGAGAGTTGCTATTTTGATTTTAATTCCTCGACATTTTCATAAGATTTGCTTGATATTGTTTCCCCTAGTTTAGTAATCCAGTGGAGCAGTCCTCGATTTTATCCAGGAGATTATTAACCAGGACTCTCCAAGAGTCTTTAATGATTTTCTCACATTCTTCTCGATTGAACCCAAAGTGCTTCAAAGCGAAGATGGATTGTCTACGTTTCGTAAGCTCGGGGGCGTTCTCCAATTTGTATATGGAAGAAGCGAGTGATCCGAGAAATAAGTAGGACAATGATTTACCTTTGCTGCAAGGGAAGAGGTCCTTCCACGCGCCATTGTTCAATGCCCTATCTAACCGCGCACGTTGGGTGCGTGGGTTGGTGTGGAGGTGTTGCTAAGTGAATTTGTGTCCTTCAAACCCCATATCAGTGAGATTCATCAACGAAAGTGTATCACGGAATAGTCGGATTTGCCAATCCGCTCGAGTATGGGAGCTTTGGAATTCATGTTGAGATAATACTTCATTCAAAATCGCCACAAAGAATCCAAGGAGCTGTGGGTTGGGTATTAACGCTGAGAATAATGCTCCCAACCTTGGCGATGAAGATTAACGTTTGGCTCGCCATCAATTCCAGTAAACCTGAATTTTTTGTTTAACAGTTCCAAGTCAACATCGAGTAAATCGGTGAGAGAAACTTCTCAACTAAATGAGTGATATCTTTGCGCCATAAAATAACTAGTCCGCCGGAGCGACCAACTGCATCAACTGAGAATCCGAACATGTTAAAAAACTATTTGATTTTTTCAAGAGTAGGCTTCTTGTATTTTGTTTCACATAAGAAGACTATATGTGGAGACTTGGTGCGGATGAAGTCCCGCAATTCTTGAATTGTCCGGGGTTTTCCCAGCCCCCAACAATTCCAACTTAGGATACTCAACGTGTTTGGGGGGATTGGTCCTTGCCAGCCACCGCTGTTGGGTTGGAATATTTGGAGCGAGATTGAGAGTGGCCTCCTTTTTCACCAGCAATCTCAACTGGTGTATCAAAGTGGGCATCGATGGAGGTAAAACTGGGTAGTAGTTTGCATTTGGTTACGTGGGGGGTTAGATTAATGGGTGTGGCATCTGTGTGGATTTTTCGTTTCGCATGGACAATTTTGCGGGCTAATTTACGAGCTTGGGTATCGAGGTGCATAGGAACGAGGATGAGGAATGGACTGTGAGGGGTGAGTGGTGGTTGAGAGTTTGGAACTTGCTATTGGGAGGGGAATTGTATGCTGGGGTGGGAGTAGCAGTATGAAGGGGCTAGGGAGATGGAGCAGGAAGCAAAGTCGTTGTGGGCTATGTGGGGACCACGGGATTAGAGTTGGCATGTTGGTGGAGATTTGTGCCTGGGAGTGGAGGAAGGAATGGATCATGGTTGAGATGTGAGGCGGTTGGTTGTTGAGATGGGGGAGAGTAGTTTGTTGTGAGGGGTGGGGGTCGGAAGTTGGGGGTTTATAGAGAACTAAGGCTAAGGTGGGGTGGTTGGAGGAAGTAGTGATGTTGTCTTCCATGGGCTGGAGGGTTGGTCGATTGTGAGAGGGTAGGGAGGGTGTTGTATCAGTCCTGGGAGGTGAGGGTTTGGGGGGCTGCGATGGTGAGGTTGATCTCGTTGGTATCGGTGGCTTGAGAAGGGGTCGAGAGCGGTGGGCGCGGAGCCAAGCGCCATAAATCGAGGTGAGATTGGTATTGGGAGGGTTTAGAATTCAAGTTTCACAGTCTTTCTCTCCATGTCCAATAATACCGCAAAAGTAGCAAAAATCCAGTAGGCCCTCATATTTTAGCGGTATCAAATATGTATTTCCAAGCAAAGCCGGCGTGACAACTCGTCGAAGAGGTTTTGTTATGTCAAGATTTACCCGGATACGGAGAAAACGGCCAATGGATGATCCTTTGGAGTTGCTAACAAATGAAACAATAAAGTCTCCCACTGTCACGATGAATGATTTGTTCATGAGTCCAAGGGGAACGTCATGCAGTTGGATCCAAAACAGACGTATGGTAACAGTCAATTTGGAGCTAATGTGGGCAACCTTTGTTTCTGTTAAGGCGAGAAGGGTTCTGTCGAATAACAACGGGGATCCGGCTAGGATTTTTGCTTTGTCAACTGAATTCCAAAATTGGAACAGAACCGTATTATCTCCTATTGGTTTTGCAAGTCATCCCGTAGCGAGGATTCTAGAGTTTTTGGAACATTGATGAGATGGAGTCAAAGTTGATAGTACGCTTGGCCAAAACCCTTCCAGTGAGAGTTAGGGAAATATCATCAGGTTCGGTTGTGAGAGGGTCCCCAGATATAAGCTTGCTTTCTTCGTCGTTGAGGTTGAGTTTGGAATATAAGGAAGAGAATTCATCCTCCATGGTTGTATGACCAGGCTGAGATAGAGTCCCACATAGGGTTCCCAGATCCGACTATGCCGCGTCAGAGTTCCCTCAGAGGTGAAGACCTGCAAGATACCGAAAAAAATTAGAGAAACGAAGGGGAGTAGAGAAAGGAAGAAGAAGAAAGGGGGATTAAAACCGATAAGAGCTATCATGGAAAAAATCCATGGTGGCCATGACGCAAGAAGGATAAGGAGACGTTTTTGGTTGTGTACCTTAAGCAACAAAATAGGAATGTGATTCTGCTAAAATATGTAGATTATTCAAAGTTAATGTTTTTAACTAAAATAAGTATATCAATCCAAGTTAAGATTTCTGATAAAAAAATCCAACTTCTTCTCCGGAGCTGCCAGTTCTTGAGATGGGAACTTGTCGGCAATACTTCAGCAAATGTTAGACGGACTTTGGGGTTGTCCTAGGGATGCCCCTTCGACACTGAAGTCAATACCTCTTGAAGATATAATTCAGAGCAAAGGAAACAACAATTGAGAGCAGTTAACTCAGAATACTTACAAATAATGATGGTCCTTTTTATACATGGGTTGATGGACTGCACGGGCCTTGTAGAACAAGTGGGCGCATGGAACAGTATGGGTTGCGTAGGCCGGATAATTATACCTACGGTTCAATAGCGATTAATAATATTGGATAATTAATTAAGTAATTTTACAATTAAATAGTGTGTAAAATAATTAAAATAAGAAATATTAAAAAAGTCAATTTTGTCCCCAAAGCCCCACAGCTCCTTGGTTGTGGAAGGCGGAGGGAGCCATGCGGGAACTAACAAGTATTGCATTGTCTCGTCTTGCACACTAATTCGGCTTGACTTTAGAATTCTCACTCATTCTTGCACCAAGGACAAGCTTAGGAATAGAGTTTTAATCATGTCTTTAAGAGGTAAATTTTTTCTCTCTAACTTTCTTTAATTTTGAATTCATTGTTTGGTCAAAGACTTGGTAAAACTTTTATGGAGAATTGAGAGTGGAGTGAACATAAACATGGATGAATGGAGAGATGAGTGGGAGGAGAGAAGTGAGGGAGGGAACTTCCGAGAGAGCCCTCAAGGGCGCAACCCGAAGGGGTGGTTCTCGTCCCTCGGTTCATTCTTCTTCAAGTGGGGTTTCTTCCTCTGTGGTATTTTTGCATGTTTCAAGTCGAGTTTCAGACCCCAGAGTTCTGTCTTCATTGTTCTGTGGCCATGGAGTTACCGGTCAGTCCATTTCTAGTTCTTTTCCTCCGGCTCCATTTTCGTCTATGAAATTTGGTATCCCCCTTTTGGCACTGGAGCTTCAGGTGGTGGGTGAACATGTTGACTTTCCATCGAGTTCTGAGTAAGGAGGATAGTATGGAAGAGTACGAAAAGGGGAGTTCGAAGGAGGCCTCTAGGCCAAAGTAACAACATAGTCCCACTCCTGGGTGTAGAGCTTTAGATCCAGAGAGGTTGGTGACTTGAGTTACTTCCCCTTGCCTGTGGAGATTACAGAAGCCTTTGGGGTTGCCCCCAACTTTTCCCATGTTGGTGCTGGAGTCGGAGAATAGGCATACGCGTCCCTTTCTTGGGATTTATCACTGTGCACTTGTTCAATTTGTCTGTTGGTTTCTCCATTCCTCGTGATTCATTTCTCATCAAAAGTCATTTAGTCCATCGGGTTGTGCACCACCCAAGTAATTCCTCAAGTGTATTCTTGTATCAAGGGCTATGAGTATGCTATGGACAAGTTGGGGTTACCGGCTACGTGCGTGGGGTTCCATTTCTTGTTCTACCCTAAGAAAACTAGTGGAGAGACTTTCTTTTACTTCTTTCCCTGCCGGCAATGGAAGTTTCTCATGAGTCTTCCTTCTCCTCGCGGGATTTGGAAGGAGGATATTTTCATCATGAGGGATAATAGTTGGGATTTTCCCCATTATTAGGCTACTGAGGCTTTGAAGCCCCTTGGTAGTATCTCGTCTCACCAAGAGTTGGTGAAAGTCTTAGGGGATGGGGGTTTGTTTGAGAGTCCCCTAAACATTAGGGATATTTTGGGTACTCCGTAGTATTTACTTTCTTGCTTTAGTTTTGCACTTTACTTGTATACCTGTTGTTTCTTAATGCTTTCTCTTGTTCTCCTTTCAGGAAAGGAGAGTTTTAGTATCCCGGAGTTGATAGCCTTTAAGAATAAGAAGAATGGAGCTTCTACTGCTGAGGAGAATCGAATAGCCCAACTAGATGAGATGGTAAGTGTTCGCCAAAAATATCTGGATCTTACAACTGCAAGTGTACAATGTAGTTTATAGAATAATGGCAAGAAAGATCGTATTCCTAAGATATTGACTACGAAACACTTAGGCTATAATAACATCGTATTCCAATTTTATTGAAGCCACCGAATCTCAAGTTTTAGAAAAATTGAAAAATAAAAAGAAGAAAAAGGAATAAATTTTCGAACCCCACAAGTATTTCCGACAACTACGAAAGCAACCTTAGGCGCATAAAATCTCAACATGCTACTTCAATATTAAATCCAATTAATGTTTAACAAAACCGCTTTATGCAATTTTATGGGTTTAATTCCTAAGTTAGTCTATTCCCCCTCCCGGGTGGCCCATAAACAGTAGATTAATAACAATTGTAGGTCTCCTGACTCGATACAACTATTATTAACTCCCAAAAAATCTATGAATGGAATGACTCCCCACAAACAGTTGTAGGTCTCCGTTCGACTTATTTTCCGCTTCACCACAAGTGAACGGTGTATTTAATAGATATGGTTAGCAAGGTTGATCCCACAAAGACTAATAAATTTATGTACTAAGTATTGAGATTGGAATATTATTATTTTTATTCAGACGATCAAAAGTTAATTGTTGGTTTGTAAACTAAAACAAAATTTTATCATAAAAAGACAAAGTGTTTGGAAATTTATTGAGTAGATTTTGATGATACCATGTAAAACTTAAACTAGGAAGTTGGCACCCCATTTTCTTTGTAATTTGTATTGTAATAGATAGGGCTGAAAAAGCTGAGTCAAGTCAGCTATGCCAAGGAATACAAGAAATCAACTGCGGACTGTATTGAAGACTCTGCTCTGTGTCAGCTGAGTATAGCCAAGAAGGAAATCAAGGACTCGACTGAAGGAGTGTCAGCTGAGGAACAACTGTGAGAAGTGTCAATCAGGTCAACTCAAGAAGCCAAGTCTCAAAGTTGAAGTGATGATCGAGTTATCCAAAGTGGAGTTGACTCAAGTCACACAGGTAAGACAATGATCTAGTCGAGACAAATGACTTAGATCTGTTGATTAAAGTCAAGGATATTAATCAATATAGTAATATGTCAAAGTTGTCAGGTCTAAAGTATTAGTCTCAGATTTGTGCAAAAGGAATAAACCAATGGGAAACACTGCACCTCGTGTCAGGCATCTGGGATGCTGCGAAGACATTTAATACGAGGAAATGTCAACATCAAGGACTTCAACAAGATAAGCCAACGAACTAAAGTGACATTTGAAATCAGCCTATCTCTTCAACGGGCAAAATTTTAAATGTACACTATAAAAGGCTGAGGAAATTACTGAGAAAAGGTTACCTGAACCATGAACAAGCAAGCAATATTCAAGCATTTAACCTACAATATTCTCAAGTACATTCAAGCAAATCCTCAAGCCTGAAACTCGAAGGAAATCGATCTAACACAAGCTGTGAAGGAAAGACAACTTCAAATCTGTTGAAGAGGAAACTTTTGAAGAATCAAAAGGGGTCTACTATCCAAGGAGGATTGTAGGAAGGTTCAAGGTCGAACCGATTATCAAGTTTGTTGGAGGGCTTCGTGATCAAATCCAAGAACTTGAGAAGTGAGTCAAGTAGCAAGGCAACCGCTACTGTGAAGAAGGCCGAGTCGCAAAGAGAAGCCAATTGTGTGATCAAATTTGTCTCGGTGACTGTTCACCACTTTGTAAACCGATCTGTTACTTAGTGGATTCCTCCAGGAGTTGGAGAAGAGAGGATTAGAATAATTACCTCATCTTCGAACCTCTATAAAAATATTTGTGTTATTTACTTTTAGCACATTTACTTTCTTGCATACTTGCATTATATTTGCTGTTAGAATCATTTTTGATATCCAACTGATTAATAACCAAGTGCTAAAAATCAAATGTTTAAAACAAGCTAAAATCTAATCAAAGGGTGTTAAATCTTCCGCTGATAAAACCAAACCAGCCAAGTTAAGTTTAGGTTAAACAACTAAGTTATTCTATCAACAGCTCTATCGAGTCTGTTGAGTGACAAACTTAGCTGAATAACCAACCTAGTTGCCTCTCAAGGATATAGTTGTTTGAGTCAACTCTGTTGTAATTTAAAAAGGACTAAAATAAAAAATTTGGTAAGGTTTATTCAACCCCTCCCCGTCTAAACCTTACTCACACCCCTTGGGACCTACACAAAGTAAAGAGTTGATTGAAAGATCAAGTGGATGAATGGATTCCAGGGTTATGGTTTCAGTTAATATCCCTCTTGTTATCCGATTAGTCAAAACCAAAGTTATTATTATTCTTCCCTATAAGACAATCACAAAAGTATTGTACCCTCTCTCTCGAGACACAATAAAAACGTTGATTGGATTATCTATGCTAGCATCTCTACTCAATATAAGATAACCACCTCCCAAAAGCATAAAAGATTATTTATCCTCACAAATATTCATAGACTTCTCAATCATTCAAAATATTCATGTCAAGTACTCAAGATCTAGTATTGAAACTCATCTCTCGAATTATGTATCAATACATCAAACAAGTGAAACCAATGGCCATTTGATAAAACAAGAAATAAAATATAGTACTCGAATAAGGTTTGAAATAATAACTTTAATTTCAATTAAACATCAGACAAAAGTATCCATTAACCTAATCCCAAACCCCGGAATCGCAAGGTGTTTAGCTGGACATGGGAAATAAACAATTTATAGATAAACTGTTCATGTTCATATCTAACTAGATGAAAGTAAAAGATACAATGGAATAAGCAAACTCAGGGATATTGATGATATCTCGATCAATCTTCAATCCTCAAGGGTGTGGTTGCAACCTCGATCAATCTCTCGAATCCTCCGATAGAAGGTTGCTTTTTTCTCTGCTTTCTAGGGAAAAAATCAATGTGTTTGTTTGGGGTCGCCTCGTCTCTATTTATACTCCCGTTGGGCCAAGACCTAAGTCAAAATCGCCAAAACCGCCAAAATCTAACTTTCCCGCACAGATGCACAGGCTGTGCACTTACCCACGACCAGCCCGTGCACCAGGCCGTAAGAAAACTATCTTTTTGAATTGACGCACGGGTCGTGCATCCAGGAACGACCAGCCCGTGCGTCCCTACAAAGTTTGAGTTCTGTTGTGCTACTCGCGCACGGGCCATGCCTATGAGCACAAGCTGCCCGTGCGTGGCCGTATTTCACTCAGTTCCTCTAATCTTTTCGTTGTCTAGCTCCAAACTTAGTGTATTCTTGACGGTTCTTTACCGCAATGCTCCGAATTTCCACCAAAGTGTTATAAATATTATTTAAATCCTATAAATCGAGCAAACCGTAATATCTTTTCCACTTTATAAGAATATTGCCCATTTTACTCAGTTAATTCATGCATAACAACTTATTCTATCCACAATTATGCCCAAATTACATGCAAAACTCATACTAATCAAACCCCAAACTTAAACCGTTGTGATCCCGTCAACTCTTTATAAACAAGACAAAACACAAGTGGGAGGAATGAAAAGCAATCAATAACAACACATCAAAACTTATGTTGTTTATCCATAGGCGTCAAGCAATAAATCAACCAAGCCTCGAACATCTAACATAGAACACATGTCAATTAAAACAATGGCAAATGCTTTGAATCACGACTCTCACTTATCAAGTGTATGCTCTCCTCTCAAGTGTATAAGGGTCGTGTTTATGTTCAAATCATAACAATGTTGAAAAATTACCATAAGCTTGGAAATCGCCTCACATCTCCGCCACTAGAATGTATGCAATTCATGAATCAAAAAGGACTTTTTCTTTTGGTTGTAATGAAGGCTCTGTGGTTAGGGTAGGGAAATATAGGAAAAGTGACTCAAACTTAAGCGTATAGACTGGTAAGCACATCTTTCTTTCGAATAACCATCTTCATTTAAACACAATATGCTACTCAAATCAACCCTCGTTCTCATCAACTTTTCATACCCCTTTTTCCTTTTCTTTTATAGAACTCAAAATTTCTTTCACCTTTCATCACAAATCCCAGCCTACAATTTCATTCAAAGGAAACCCATTTATAAAGTCGATTTTTTTTCTTTTTCTTTTTCTTTTTTTTTCTTTCGACTCTTTCATGAGTATTCATCCTTTCTCCCCCCCCCTTTTCTTTCTTCTTTTAGTCCCATCAACTAACACTTGCACAATTATCCAAATTCTTGACATCATCCCATTCACCCTTATTCAATCCCATTACTCAATGTTATACGCTCAAGTCTAGGGTAACGGATATATCAAGTTAAAGCTTGAAATGTGGCTATCAAAAATTAGGCAACAGGCTCAAATTGGCTGACTAGGGAATTCAATGTCATTAGGTAGGAAAAAAGGTTGAAAGGCTTAACAAAAATGGCCTTAAATCATTTTTACAAATCGCATACAACATGTGCCCTTCACAGATATACCAGAGCAAGTTCTAGAATTATAATCAACATGAATGACACACTCAAATCAACAAACAAGACTGCATAATATGAAAGCAGTAAAGGCTCAAATCTCACAGGCTTGCAAATTCATAAATCAAAGCATAAAATCCATGTTCTCAATATCCACATGCTCCATATCACTTATTCTCATCATAATCAATTCGCACTCAACACCCAATTCAAACCAGCACAAAATATTTTTGAAATAATCTCCCAAGTCACAACACACACCACAAAATAGTTTACTCACTCCCTAAAGACCTACTAATTAAAGCAATAAATATGCTAAAACTGTAAACGTGCTTCTAATACAATGTAATCTAAATGCTCTACATGCAACTATATGAATGCAAATTTTCCGCCACACCCTTCATATCAAAATATACTATCTCTCCCCCCAAACTTGAATGGATTTATAGCGCAAACAAGGACAGATAGAATGTGAATAAAGAAAAGTGTGGAAATGACCTGACTCACTACAGGGGTGGCGGCGGATAATGGCCATGGGAGATGTGCCACTGGTGTATCTGACGCATCATATCTAGCATCTTTGAGTTCAACTGTTGTTGTTCTGTCCTGAAATTTCATCGTGGTGCAGTTGTAGTTGTCCCCTCGAGGGTTAATAATCGATCATTTAAATCATGCCCTCCTCGCTCTTCTCCCATGTGAGATCTCTCGGGTATATCAGTCGCCTCTTGGTGGAATTCTTGCTCGAATCCCCCTTCTTGCCTCTCATACTCCATCTTTTCAGCCACCACATCATCCTCATCAGGCAGACCAGCGACCCTTCGCCTTTTCCTCGCAATCATGGCCTCTATAACTCTGTTATGCGCCTCAGAGTTCAGCAAAAAGTTGGCCTGATCATTTATATTGTCCACGGTGGTGAGCGGCGTGTTAGGAAGTGGGAAAGCATTCCTGGACTTTTATTGGAAGAGGTACATGCCCTCCTCTTCCTTAATTATCTTCATTTGGTGCAGAATTGTCAGGTTGATCCTCCTTCCACCCTCAATCGACTCCAAGCCTCTGATATCAACGTTAAAGTGCCGGGCAATGGGAGTGATCATACCTCCAATCATAATAGTGCCACTACTCTGCTTGGCCACCTATTCTATCTGCTCAGCAAAGTAGGTTGTCGTGTTATATGGTGTGTTGGTCAACATACACCATAGCAGATATAGCTCCCTGACTTGCATCCCCCCATTATTCTCTCTGGCATAGATAGAGGATGAAGTAACCCGCGGAATATACCAGAATACAGGGTTCCGGACCCAAGAGGATTTAGCATTGCACGCTTCATAGAGCATGGGACCCATTTCCAGTGTCTGCACTAGCAATCGCCAGAAGTCACACTGGCTATAGTTCCATGAGTACTACCACACAAGCCGCGGGGCTATCTGGTTGTACTTCATGCGGTGTGGTCCTCCTTGGGCATCTCCTCCTATCTTGAAGACTTCTCCTTTTGGCCATTGTTTCGAGTTTGTACATAGAAAAAACATATATGAGATTCTAGATAGACCAAGTGCACACAAGAATGTGATGAATTCAAGTCAAATAATTCATATAGAGCATAGTGTCTCCTCCCTACAAATTCAATCAAAAATTAAGCCCCACAGTTCAACATCAATATAATTATAGAGAATCATAGCCACAAATACCCTAAATATCAATGAATGCTCATTCAAGAATCATCAACAAGTCAACCCATTTTCCACATATTGAACATGCTCATAAGATGTTTGATAAAATGCCTCTTAGACAAATTCAAGTAAATCATGGTAAATTGATCACAACATACACCATATATACACCTCAATGCTCATTCTACAAGAAATTCTGAAAAAAACATGTAATGCTTACCGAAATTCCCAAAAATTCACAAGAGGGGCGAATTGGAACCCTAGGTGCTTGTTCTCAACCAAACTTCACCCAAATCCAAGAATTGTTCAAGATTGCCGTGCAATATGATGAGAGTGTTGGATTATATGTGTCAATTGAGTGCAACTTTTCGAAATTCTTGAGATAAGATGAGAGATTTTACATTACGGCTCGAATGGGTTTGTGAAAGTGAGTAAAAAGAGCCCTGGTCGCAACATTATACCTGTTCAGTGGATGGACGCACGACCTGCTCGTGCGTCAGGCCGTGAGCATCCCCAAACTTCGCAGTTGCGCACGGGCCGTGCGTATGTGCACGGGCTGCCCATGCGTCAACACGAAGTGAATTTCTCCAAATTGTTTTTAGAAAAACAAATCAGAAAAACAAATAAATCCTATCTAAGAAAAGAGAAAAACGAAAAAGAAAACAATAAACCATTGGGTTGCCTCCCAATAAGCGCTAAATTTAACGTCTATAGCTTGAGACCTATAATTCTCGATCATGGATCTCGCGAGAAGATATATGCCACCTCTTCATGCAGTTCTCCTTGCCATTCCAACTCGCATACGTTCATCCCTCCTTTGAATGCTTCTAGTGAAGGTGTCACATGTCGGTCAGATGCCATATTCTTCCCGTTTGCATCATACGAGCGGCAGTACACGCATGCTTCTGAGCTGTTGTCTCTGTTCGTGTGCTTTTCCTTATCACTTTTTAGTAATTCATGTACATGATCTAAAGCACACATACAATCACTCAAGTTAGAAGTATTAGTACATGAATCAATGACTGATAAAGATTTACAGCTCTCTATTTTATCATGAGTTTTCACAGCCTTATAGATGGAGAATAACTCTTGCTAATCATTAACTCGTAATGTGAGCTCTCCCTTTTGCACATCTATCAAGGTTTTTGCGGTGGCTAGAAATGGACGCCCAAATATCAGAGGAAGATCTCGATCTTCCTCCATGTCAAGCACTAAGAAATCAACGGGGAATATAAATTTGTCTACTTTCACGAGCACATCCTCTATGATTCCCTTAGGATATGTGAGTGATATATCCGCAAGCTGCAAGGTGACCGTGGACGGCTTCACCTCTCCCAATCTAAGTTTCCTGAAAATGGACAAGGGCATTAAGTTAATACTTGCTCCTAGATCACAAAGTGCTTTATTAAAGAAAACACCACCAACTGTATAAGGGATAGTCAAACTTCCCGGATATTTGAGCTTCTCTGGTAATTTCATCTGAATGATTGTGCTGCACTCCTCAGTCAAGTTAATTGTCTTGAACTCTGCCAACT
The DNA here is from genome assembly GCA_016081115.2 of Rehmannia glutinosa. Lineage (NCBI taxonomy): Eukaryota > Viridiplantae > Streptophyta > Magnoliopsida > Lamiales > Orobanchaceae > Rehmannia > Rehmannia glutinosa. Next base: position 9,306,276 of record CM071932.1, on the reverse strand, counting down.
TTTTCTTCTTGGACATCACTTCCTTCAAAAACTTTGCATAGTTGGGCATCTGCTCCAATGCGTCTGCAAAAGGTATGTTAATATGCAGTTTCTTAAAGATGTCCAGAAATTTAGCAAATTGGGCATCCATCGTTTTCTTTTGAAAACATTGGGGAAAGGGAATGGGAGTAGTAAGTTCAGAAAAATTAGAGTTAGAAGAAGATTTAAGCTTCTCAGCCCCTTTTTGTCATCAATATGTCCATCGGTTCCTTCCTTGACCTCGACATTGACATTTGCTACAATATGTTCATCGCCAGGGGTCGAAATCACCCGTTTGGCATCATGCATGGGCTGCCCGTGCTTAAACGCACGGGTTGTGTGCCATCTTCCCTGCTCTTGTTATCCTTCGGCACCACGCACGGACTGCCCATGCGTCGACGCACGGATCGTGCGTGGTTCCGATTTTTCATCATTTCCTAAAATTTTTGGCCCCTCGTACTCCATACCACTCCTTAGACGAATGGCATGGCACTGTTCCTTCGGATTTACTTCAGTGTTGCTCGGAAATTGACCCTTCTGATGCTGTCCACCGATGATCATCGCTAACTGGCCAATCTGAGTTTCTAGATTTCTCATTTGTGAACCCACAGTGTTAGCCAACTGCGTTACATGTGCTTCGATCTTGTCTATCTTCGCCTCATCTTTATTTAACTGGTTCCTCATTTCATTCATAAACGAACTCGTCTGACTCATGAATGAGGTAAGAATGTCCTCCAAAGATGGCTTAGACTCTGCATTAATAATTACATTAGTTACACTGAACCCCGGTGGTGGTTGCATCACATTCTTCGTATTCGCATAGGAAAGTTTTTCATGATTTCTTACACCCTAATGATAATGGGTATGAGTCTGATTATTCTGGTAATTGTTGAAATTTCGGTTATTGACAAAGTTAGCATCCTCCATAGGATGTTGAGGAACTCCCCCATTATTGGCACCCGTGTTTGCCTCTGCCCCTTGAGTTAAAACACTCAACTGATTTGTCAATGCTGTCATTTGAGCCGTCAATGCCTTGATTAGGTCCGAATCAGAAACTTCGGCTACCCTTTTCACATTTATCCTCTCGGAGGGTCACTGATAGCTATTCATTGCCATTTCTTCAAGCAAGTTGAATGCATCTTGTGGGAATTTGGCTAGTAAAGCGCCTCCTGCTGCGGCATCTACAAACGATCTAGTCTGTCCCATCAACCCATTGTAAAAGAAGCAAAGCTGCTGATCCTCTATAAACCCGTGTTGCGGGCACCTCCTCAATAAATCTCGGAATCTCTCCCAGGCCTCATACAATAGTTCGGAGTCAATTGTCTGAACTGCATGATCTCACTCTTAAAATGCAGTGTCTTACTTGGTGGAAATAATTTATAACAGGAACTTCTGGCTCAACTCGTCCAAAGTATTCACACTCCCCTGAGTCAAAGTGACTAACCAGTTTCTAGCCTTATTCCTTAAAGAGAAAGGGAATAAGCGCAGACGTATATCATCATTGGACACCCCATTCATTTTGATCGTGTTTCATATCTGCATTAAGTGTGCAAGATGAGAATTTGGATCCTCGGATGGAAACCCCCAAACTGGTTCTACTTAATCATCGAAATGAGCGTTGGCTTCAACCCGAAGTTATTTGCATTAATCGGGACATTGGTAATTCCACCATAGTTGCGATTTGTCTGACGGTGAAAGTAATCGTGAATCGCTTGTTGTTGGACTATCGGAACTTCTGGTCTCGGTAACTCATTAATGATCCTGTTGATCCTATTGTTACCTCCGTTGTTGCCTCCGTTATTACCCTTGTTGTTCTCTTCCACATCCCCCATAGTATGATCTTGTTGTTTTTCTGCTCGTTTAGTAGATGCACTTATCCACCTTGCGAAAGCTTCAACCTCCGATATGAACGGTGCTAATTCCCTTCGTTGTGAGCGAGTGTTCATGGACTACCTGAACCAACTAAAAGAAATAAGTCAAACAATATAGGAATAGAATTAAAAAAGATAAAAAGAAAAAATGTCTATATTAAAAATAATTCTATGTATCGCAATATTAGTACTGAAAATTTAATTAGTCCCTGGCAACGACGCCGAAAACTTGTTCGCCTTATTTTTCGCTTCACCGCAGGTGAATGGTGTAGTTAATAGATAGGGTTAGCAAGGTCCATCCCACAGAGACTAATAAATTTATGTACTAAGTATTGAGATTGGAATTTATTATTTTTATTCAGACGATCAAAAATTGATTGTTGGTTTGCAAACTAAAACAAGATTTTATCATAAAAAGACAAAGTAAAGAGTTGATTGAAAGACCAAGTGGATGAATGGATTTCAGGGTTATGGTTTCAGTTAATATCCCTCTTGTTATCTGATTAATCAAAACTAAAGTTATTATTATTCTTCCCTATAAGACAATCACAAAAGTATTGTACCCTCTCTCTCGAGACACAATAAAAACATTGATTGGATTATCTATGCTAGCATCTCTACTCAACATAAGATAACCAACTCCCAAAAGCATAAAAGATTATTTATCCTCAGAAATATTCACGGACTTCTCAATCATGCAAAATATTCATGTCAAGTTCTCAAGATCTAGTATTGAAACTCATCTCTCAAAATGAATCAATACATCAAACAAGTTAAACCAATGGCCATTTGATAAAACAAGAAACAAAACATAGTACACGGATAGGGTTTGAAATAATAACTTCAATTTCAATTAAACATCAAACAAATTATTCATTAACCTAATCCCAAAACCCCAGAATCACAAGGTGTTTAGGCGGACATGGGAAATAAACAATTCATAGACGAATTGTTCGTGTTCATATCTAACTAGATGGAAGTAAAAGATACAATGGAATAAGCAAACTCAGGAATATTGATGATATCTCGATCAATCTTCAATCCTCAAGCGTGTGGTTGCGACCTCGATCAATCTCTCGAATCCTCCAGTAGAAGGTTGCTCTCTTCTCTGTTTTCTAGGGCAAAAATCAGTGTGTTTGTTTGGGTCCGCCTCGTCTCTATTTATACTCCCGTTGGGCCAAAACCTAAGTCAAAATCGCCAAAATCTGACTTTCTGGCACAAACGCACGGGTCGTGCGCTTACGCACGACCAGCCCGTGCATCTGGCCGTAAGAAAACTCTCTTTTTGAATTGACGCACGGGCCGTGCATCCAGGCACGACCAGCCCGTGCGTCCCTGCGAAGGCTGAGTCCTGATGTGCTACTCGCGCACGAGTCATGCCTATGAGCATGGGTTGCCCGTGCATGGCCGTATTTCGTCCAGTTCATCTAATCTTTTCATGGTCTAGCTCCAAACATCATGTATTCTTGATGGTTCATTACCGCAATGCTTTGAATTGCCACCAAAGTGCTATAAATATCATTTAATTCCTACAAAACGAGCAAAGCGTAATATCTTTTCCATTTTATAAGAATATGGATCGTTTTACTCAGTTAATGCATGCATAACAACTTATTCTATCCACAATTATGCCCAAATTACATGCAAAACTCATACTAATCAGTCTCCCGACTCGATACGCCCGTTTATGTATGAATTCGATCTTGCATCTTTCTTAGAACTCCTCTTTCGAATTTTGCACTAACAAATATGACATGCTAATTATTGATCAGATAAAAAGCAATTAAGAATAAGCACTCGAATTCATAAAATAGAACACATGAATTAATTAAGAAAATAATTAATCAAGATTTAACATGAATCCACAATTTTGATTATGCCCTAAGATCCGGAAGATTAGCCAAACATTGATAATAAATTCATAGACAAAATTGAAATGAACATTGTGACATCGTTTAAGTACAAACAAGAGATAAAAACTAAGAAAGAAAACCTCTTCTTGTCAGGATGGATCTTCCTTCCAAGCCTTCGAAGCTCTTGTGCTTCCGTAGATGTGAAAGGCCTTGTGTTGTTCTTCCTAACCTAGCCCCTCCTCTCTCAGAAGACCTTTGATCTTGTGTTCCTATGTATTTTGGTGTGTTGTATATTGTATGAATGAATTTAGATGATGTTAGATGATGAAAATAAGTTCAGGCCTTGGTCCCCCTTATATAGGTGCTTTGAGAGGTCACTGTTAGAGTTCTGACGGAATTAGGACTCAAAATCAGCCGCACACACGTCGCACCGGCTGCTTGGTTTCACACGGACATCCCACACGGCCGTGTGGTCTCACACCGGCCGACCGTGCGATTGGTTTTTAACTCTGAAAATCACTGAAGCACTTTACACGGTCATGTGGTTGTTCATACGGTCATGTGACTTATAAAAGGTCCGCATTTTCTCTTGGGGTCTTCATGAACATTGTATCCCTTTCTCTTAGCTTTCTACAGCCACTTGAATCATTTCAATATCAATTCTGTAGAGAAAGTTATGACCAAAATACTAAACCCTGCCAGTGTTGGAAACTGTTAGCGCATTTGGACGTTTTTGAAGGAAATTCCCTTTTGTTCAACCATGCATGCTTCTTTTCTTTACATATTTGCTCATACCTTAGCTCTGGACCTATACTTTGGAACGTGATATCATTTTTTTATCCAATTTAGCTCCATTTCCCTAAGAAGTTACAAGAATACATAGTATCGCGCCCAACAAAGGAGAAGAATAAGAGGGAGGAAGAAGATAGAAAAAGGAGAAGAGCTGAAGAGGACAGAAGAAGAGCTGAGGAAGATGAGAGAAGAAGGAAGCAGCCGAGGCGTTGAAGATGTCTAAACCCCTTTATTGTATTTTACTGATTTGTAAATACACAATTGTAAGTACATGCTCTGATATCTGGTGTAATATTTTGATACATTTGTATAGATACATGTGTATAGCTCTGTTACATTGTATATGTTATACTTTGTAAAAAGCTTTGTAAAGTGCTTCTGTAATGTACAAGAATGATATGTTCAAATAAAATTGACATATTCTATACATTCATTTCTTGTTACTGCACTGTTTACTTTGTTGTATTTATTTAAGTTTCGGCATCATCAAAAAGGGGAAAATTGTTGGAAAAATTTATGTATAGATTTTGACGATACCATGTAAAGCTTAGATTAGGAAGTTGGCACCATATTTTCATTGTAATTCAACTTGTAATTGATAGGGTTGTTTAAGCTGAGTTGAAGTCCGCTAAGTTGATGATTACAAGACTCGACTGAAGATTGAAGTGAAGACCCAGCTGCGTGTCAGCTGAGTGAAGTGAAGAGAAGACTCAGTCAAGTGACAAAAAAGATGTCTCAGTCAGCTGACTAACAGCTAAGTCATTCCAAAATGATTGGAATCGAATGTCTAAGGGGTATGCAGCAGACAAGACTTGAAGAAATCTGAAAGAGATCCGTTGTCAAGACAAGTCAAGGTTTTGTTGGAAATAGACATGTGTCAGGCTGCCAGCAATAAAGTTGTTTTGCTGATAGAGTGCAAAAAGCAAGGAACCAATAGGATGTACCTGAAAACCTATAGAGATTAAAGAAAGACTGCAGAGCATTTAATTCATGGTACGATCTACATCAATGATGCAAGATAAGACAAGCCAACAACCTACGAGTGTGATTTAAAATTTATGTCTATCTCTTCAACGTACATATTTTCAAATGTGCACTATAAAAGGCTGAGAAAGTAAGTGAGAGAAGGTTACGAATTTCATAGACGAACAAGCATACAAGCAATCAAGCAATAACCTACAAACATCTCTCAATCTTTTCAAAGAAATCCTCAAGCCTAACTTCGAAGGAATTTAATCCCACACACTCAGTGAAGGAAAGATTACTTCATCAGTTGAAGAGGAAAATTGTTTTCATGAACAGAAGGTTCTACTCTCCAAGGCTGACGGAGAAGTAGTGAGGTTCCAGATCGAACCGGTGCTTTGAAACTGTTGGAGGGCTAAGAGATCAAGTCCAAAGGTTTGAAGGAGGCTGAAGTAACAGGATAGCTGTCTTGTGAAGAAGCTGAGTCCCAGGAGCATCAGATTGTATGATCAAAGTTGACTCGGACTGATAACTGCTTTGTAACCAGGCTTAAGTTACTTAGTAGATTCTTCGAGGAGTTGGAGAAGAGTGGACAAGAGGAGTTACCCCATCCTCGAACCACTATAAATTGCTTGTGTCTATTATTTTTTAGCACACTCCATTACCTACTTTATTTTATAATTGATGTTAAGTTAAGCTTGCTTAAATTTACTAATAATAACCATTGCTAAAACAAGTATTCAAAAACGTTCCTAAAAATCATATGGGTGAAAAGTCTTCCGCTGACAAAACCAAATCAACTGTATTTCTAAGTGTTAGCTGAAAGCAGCTAAGTTATACTATCAACAGCTCAGTCGAGTCTGTTGAGTGGGTAACATTGTTGTGTAAGCAAACTTAGTTGTCCCTCAAGGACTTAGCTGATTTGAGTTAACTCTGAATATATTTTAAAAGGACTAAAACGAAAAAGTTGTTAATTTAGGTTTATTCAACCCCCCTTCTAAACCTTATACATCACCCCTTGGGACCTACAAAAATCAAACACCACAAACAACAATAGCTAGACGAAATTTTTGTTTTCTTGAAAATGGTAAGTATTATTTTCACTCTGATGGTTGTTGCTCCTGCACGTGGCAAAACACTAGCGAAGTTTTTTGGTGTTGATTTCAAAAGGTGGCAATGAGAAAATGTTGCTCTATCGACCACCCTGAGTTTGTCATGGTTCCTAAAGAAGGACCCCCAACTATTGCGGATGAGGAGATCGACACTCAAAGCGGATGGTTGGGGATGATTGACACCAATGACTTTCTATGCAAGAATTACTTCCTGGACGGATTGAAAGACACGTTGTATAACGTGTATAGTTTAATCAAGATGTCCAAGCAACTCTGAAATTCTTTGGAGAAGAAGTATAAGACAGAATATATGACACTATTAAATTCATTGTCGGTAAATTTCTGGACTTCAAGATTGTTTGCACCAAGACGGTAATCAACCGAGTACAAGAAATTCAAATCATACCCAATGACTTAGTGTCTGAATGGATGATGTTGAATGAACATTTTCGAATGGCTGTTATTATTGACAAGCTACCATCATTGTGGAAAGATTTCAAGAACTACCTTAATCACAAACACAAGAAAATGGGGCTTTAGGACTTTGATAGTTCGACTTTGGATTAAGAAAGACAACCGAAAATCTGAAGTGAAATCTAGCAAGACTAAAATGAAGTCTAAGGGCAACCTTGTTAAGTCAAACACTAGCAAGAAACGTAATCGTCCTTGAAATGTTAAGAACTAGGGTAATGCCAAGGAGTTCAAAAGGAATTACTACAACTGGGGTAAACCATTGATAGATATCGGAGCTACTCGCCACATTTATGCAGACAATGAAATATTTTCATCCTACACTCCGATCAATGAAAGGAAATTGTTCATGGGGAACTCTTCGACTTCCAAAACTGTAGGGCTTGGAAAGGTGGTGCTGAAGATGACTTCTAGAAAAGAGCTGATGTTTGTGGATGTGTTGCATGTCTCGGACATTCGTAGGAACTTATTTTTGATATACATTTGCACGATTATAGTTAAAATTTTGTATGATTGTACTTTTTGAAGTATGTGTCCACATAGATTTACATGATTGTGTTGAAAATTGTTTTTGTTGTATTTCCAAAAGAATAAAAAGTGAAATTGAAAATGACTTCATTTCCACCGAGGCACTGAAAACTTTGCTAAAACAAATGTAAACTCATTTGATCTTGGAATAGTTGGAACAAAGAAAATTATACCATGCATGGCTTTGATTTCTACTTTTGATAATCACATAATTTAATACACAGTGTCAGTTCATTCCATCTAATAAATGGTTTATCTATGTCACCCATGTTGGCACCACCCAACTCCATACAAAAGATGACACATGTCACTTATTTTTATTTTTGCCAAATACATTTTGATATGGGCAAACTCTTTAACAACCAATTTTTGAAAAACTTATTATTTTCCAAAAACAATTTTAATTATCATGGTTTTTATAAACTTACAACTTATAAAATAATTTTTGATTTTTTATCAAAATTATATATTTATGATTCCGCCAAAACTTGGTATCAGAGCCGTGTATACGGTTCTAAAAATAAATTATTTATTTTAATTATTAAAACATGCTTGGATTAACTCTTCAGAGAGAAATTGAACTCCTTAAAGAAGAAAAAATAGAATTGCTTGAACAAGCAAGAACTTTACAAAATATTTTGAGAACTCGGTTGAGAGATCATGATTCTATATTTGAAGATCTTCAGATCTATATAACTCGGATAAATAACATTACTGATTATCTTGAGCAATTAAGAAATCTTAATGGAAATAGAAGATAAGTCAAAGCTTTCTGATGATCAACAAATTATTTTTGAAGAAAATACTGAAGGTTTTTACTCTAGTATTATCTTTAAACAAGAAAAACTTTCAAAGATCGCGGCTACTCAGCTAGATCTGAAAAAAGAACAAGTTTTGAACTTGCCAAAATTTATTCCTAAAATGATGAATAATATTTTGAAAAGGAAAAACGAATTTTTTTATTGTGTTTCTAGTAAAGAAATGCATATTGATATTTCTGATACAACTGACATTGCTTATTTACCCTTAATTACTCGTGAAGAAATTAACAGTAAGATAGCCAGTATTCCCAGAGACATTCGTACAAAAATTAGTGTTTTACATATTGGAGCGATTAAAATACTAATCAAGGCAGAATTCAGAGAAGAAATTGATTCTCCCATAAAAATGGCCTTAATTGATAATCGAATTAGGGATAGCAAAGATTGTATTTTAGGTACCGCACAAGGTAACTTAATTTACAATAAATTTATGTTCACCGTTTATCCTAAGTTCGGATTAAGTTTCATACATAAATTTGAGAGATCAGATTTAATGGACAAAGGCGATAAGGTTTTTAGCATAACTTATCTTGTAGGATATGCTTTAACCAATAGTCATCACAGTATTGACTATAAGAAAAAAGAATACATTGAAATTGATGATGTATTTTCTGATATTGGAAAGATTGAAGAAACAAAGTTTTCTGAAATCACTCCCTTAGAAAACTCTTGGGCTATTGACATAGCTAAAGGAAAACGACTTATTGGTTCCAAACCGACGTTAAGTCATCATAAATATTCAGGAGAACCCTCTAATAGAGAACTTCTAAAATCTATGTCTAAACGCATAGATCTATATTCTGAGAATTTTGAGAAAATGAAAAGAGTTCTTGGAGACGAATAATTCTAATTATGGCACTTCCAGAGATTAAGTCTTTGATTGAAACTGCTCTCAGTAAGATTAGAGATCTTGAAAAAAGATTTGAATCTTTTGAAAAGAAAGAAGAACTTTTAAAACCTGAGCATCTTGAGATTGTTGCTGGTAAGATTATTCAAAAAATCTCTGATAAAATTGATGATATCAGTAAAAAAGGATCCTTTAATTATTACAAATGAAGGAGATATTGAAAAAACTGTTAGTTTTAAATATTCACCACCAAATTATTTTGTTGGTAATGCAGAATTAGGTTCATCAGGAAATCCAAACGCTTTAACTTGGCCTTTCCTACCTAAAAAATGAGTTTTTCTGAAAAACTTGAAACCTATTTTTGGGAACATATTCTTGATAATCAAGAAAAAATTAATGGTTTTGATCCAATTCAAGAACTTGTTAAGTTAATGACTTTCGATGAGTCATGAATCATACAACAACTTGAAGAAAAACCTTTTCTCATAACATTTTTTAATCTTGAAAATGATATGGAAAAATGTTTTGTTCAAACTGAAGAAAGAAACTGGGAAACTGACAGTGATCAAGAAACCAGTGAAGACGAAAATTTAGATCAACCTCTAGGAAATTTCAGGATGAATAGACAACCTAAAACAGAAGATGCAGAAGCATCTACTTCAAGGGATAAAAAGAGAAAAACACCAGAAGGTGTTAATTGGCCGAAAGAGCAAAACAAAACTCCTGATCACAAAGGAGGACATATTCCTACACTTAATATAGATTGTGTAACCAAAGAATCTGAAAGAAGAAATTTGATCGACGCTTGGGCAAGAGATATTAGTCTTCTTATTCAAACCAACCCAGATGCTTATGAAGAACCAACTATTCTTCTTTTACTCATGGAGCATAAAACAGCAGGTATTGCTCAATCTATGGTAAAAAATACCACTTTGATAACTATAGGAAAAACTTCTAATATGATTTTTGAAGAAGTTATTAATAGTTTTTATACTATGTTCCTTGGTATTAATTTAACAACTGAACTTGTTCAGGAAAAGTTAATCGAACAAGATATTGCTCGAATCAGATTAGCAAATATGATACTTTGTGATATCTGTTTACTTGATGATTTTACTTGTGATTATGAGAAAAATCTTTATAAACTTCCTCGGGATGAATACCCGTATATAGTTAGACAATATATTAAAAAACTCCCTATTATGGAGAGAGAGTTTTACAAGAATTTGAAAAACAAGCAACTGATGTAAAAAAAAAAATTCATTAGGTTTTGCAGTACGTATTGCCAAAAAAGAAATTGCATCAATTTGTGAGTTTTCTAGTAAACAAAAAAGTTTGAAACGTTTTAACAAAAAATGTTGTGATAAATTAATAGAGGAAAAATCTACAGCTTATGGTTGTATTATTCCACCGAGGCAATGAAGAGGAGGTCACATCCATCACCTTGCGAGACCCGTGACTGAACGAAAAAAGGCGTCAAGCTAAAGACGTTAAATATAGCGCTTGTTGGGAGGCAACCCAACGTTTTTTCGTGTGAATTTCAATTTTAGTGTGTATGTTTTGGTTTTAATTTTGTGTGTTTTGTGTGAAAAAAAAAAGAAAAATAAATTTTTTTACCTGAGTACTGCTGCCAGGGACGCACGGGTAACCCGTGCTTTAGCACACCACCCGTGCGCCCCTGGAAAGGAGAACAAATGATGCTACGACAGTATGCACGAGCTACCCGTGCGCTCATGCACGGCCCGTGCGTCACTGGAGGAAGAATTTTGTCTCTACGGCATGACGCACGGGCAATCCGTGCGCCCACGCGCGGCCCGTGCATCACTCCGTTGAAACGTAAAAAGGGGACTGCAAACCCTGTTATTCAAATTCTTCCAACCCCTTTAACACGAAAAAATCGCCACTCCCCTCACATTGATCCAAAATCATGATTTTCTTCCAAATTTGCTCACATAATTCATCCTCTCACCATAATACACTAACAAAGTGCATCAGATTCGAGCTTGAATTGAAGAATTGGGAGAAAAGCACCTAGGGTTCCAATTTATCCCCTTTTGTGAAATTTCGAGAATTTCGGTAAGAATTTCGTTCTTTCTTGAGAATTTCTTGCGAATTACATGTTAGGGATTATTTTAGGTGCTTGTGTTGGTATTTTTGCTATGTTTTGGATGAATTCTTCTTTGGGGCAAATTATCAAACACCTTGTGGGCATGTAAATTGGTACATATTTAGAGGAATTGATGATGAATTAGGCATGAGCTTTGATTATTAGGGCTTTTATATGATGATTCTCTATATTTGCAAATATTAGTTGAATGCTTGGAGCACAATTGATTGGTTATATTGACATACGAGAACCATTATGCCCTATGTGACTTGTAAGCCCACATTCATCTTATTGTGATTGTATTTGGTTTCTCTTGGGTTGCTAATACATGTTATTCCAGGTACTCATTCACAAGTGATGGCGAATCGACAAAACCCTCAAGGCCGAAGACGACGACCCCGGGCGGAACCACCATAGGAAATCCAACCTGATTGCCCAGCGGCTTTTGGCGTAGTATTGACGAATGGGGATGCTTTAGAGCGTTGGAATAAGCTCGTTGTCCGACCGATGGGGCCCACAAAATATGCCAACGATGATTGTACCCACTTTCTTGGGATACATGAGGATGTGTGGCGTTTATTCGAAAGTGTTGGTTGGACGACTTTTATGAGGAGACAATGGCCTAACTATAAGAAATTCACGCTCGAATTTTTAAGCACAGTAAAAGTGATTAAAGATACAAGTAGCGTGATCATTGGAGTATCTTTTCGGTTGGGGAATGAGGAGCGAATATTATCTACAACACAGTTGAATGCCATATTTGAGGTTCCCACAGACGCGCCTTTCCGACCATCAAACCGATACGACCAATATGATTTTTGGCGTCTCCTAGTCCAAACGCCAGTAACGGGGCCCATGCTATACGAGGCTCGAACTGCAAAATCTTCTTGGATCCGGAATCCGGTATTCCGGTATATACAGAGGGTCACATCCGCCTCGGTTTTTGTGAGAGAGAATATTGGGGGAATGACGGTTAGAGAGTTATATTTGCTATGGTGTATGCTAACGAGTACACCCTATAACACGGCCGCATACTTCATTGAGCAAGTAGATCATTTAGCAAAGCGGGGAGGTGGTGCTATTTCTATAGGGGGATTGATTACCCCTATTGCCCGACACTTCAATGTGGATTTTCGAGGCTTGGAGCCTATACCGGGCAGCACTCGGGTTAATTTGGCATCTCTGCACCACATGAGGTTTATCGCAAATGACGACAATATGTTGGTTCTTCTACAGAAGAAAGGTGCCTCATTTCCACTGCCTAACCCAACATACACCACTGTCGATACTTTGGCGGACACAACAAACTTCCTAATGAACTCGGAAGTGCATAATAGAATTACGGAAGCTATAGGTGCGAGGAAGAGGCGCCGAGTTCACGACTTTCCAGATGTGGAGGATATGGTAGCAGAGGAAGAGGAGCTACATAGAAGCGAAAATGGGGGTGGAACCTCATCACCCTCAACTGGGATATGACATTCCAGAGTCCTCACACGGAGGGGATTACCCTAGACACTCACCTAGCAGAGCTCATCCCGATACCTCTCATGGTGGCGAGCCCCAACGCGGAAATGACTTTCAGGATATGCTATATGCGTTTGGGGAGGACTTGCGTCGTCAAGGAGAAGAGTTGAGGCAACAGGGGGAGGATTTGAGGCAACATCGGGCTGATTTCCTCACATTCCGGGAGGACTATGATCGGAGGTCCTTGGAGTTCGAACAACGATATTCGGTCCAAGAGCAGAGATATGCGGTTCAAGAGGAAAGATATGCGGCCCAGGAGCAAAGGCAAGCGGCCCAGGAACGGAGGGAGTTGGAGACGTGGGAAGTAATCCAGCAGATACAAATTTGGCATATTTCACAAGGCCACTTTCCACCGCCACCTCCGCAGTGATTCAGGTATATCTCCACTTTTCACTATTGAAATTCTATTTTTCCCCTCACGAAAACAAAAATATAATTTCATTCAAGTTTGGGGGAGAAGTAGTATTTTGATATATGAAAAGTGTAGATGCTAAAAAAAAATCAATCTTGCATTTTTGTGTGTTTTCATATAGTTGCATTTAGAGCATTCTAGGTTGCATTGCATTAGAAGCACGTTTACGGCTTTAGCACGTTTAATGCTTTCATAGATGTTAGAGAGTGAGTTGACCGGGCTTGATGCAACTTTTTGTTTGTGTGTTGATTGAAAAATTTGTATTGTTGGGA